>CAJHQP010001695.1:0-106179 GCA_905132765.1 Moricandia arvensis
AGTAACTTAATCACATCTAGTATATTTTTAGGCAGTAGTTATATTTCAATTATGAGATTAGTGGCTAGGTTCAAAGTTGTATATATGTTAGTGATAGTAATCATTCTAGCAAAAGTTGAATCCAAGCTTTTTCAATATTTGTCCCCACTTTGACACATTCGTTAGTGGGTATATACTATCCTATTCTTCTTTTTTACACTATATAATATAGGACTAGTAAAAATACTTATTTATTAATACTGATATTATTAAAACTACTTACTGCGATATGAATGTTTTAATTAGTCACAACTCACTTCTATAAACATAATTAATATTTAACATTTTTACAATATATTCAATGTCAGTTTTTAATCTTTATTTTAATTTTGCAACACTTGGGTGAAAGATATTTTTGGGCATTTTATCTTTGGTACTTCGCTTGTAAGTTTGATCCTACCAGTGGAGGTGATTGTACAGGCGGGTTTGGAGGCGATCATATTTGGTTAGTGTCACCTTGTCCTTCTCTTTCTTGGCCGTAGTGTCGTCTTTCTATCACTTCATCAACATGAAGGTTACAGGTTACAAGGAGTTCAACGGAAGCTAGCTACTCCTAAATACGATTTGAGAAGTCCTGGTATCTGAGGTAATTAAGGAGAAGGAGAACCTCACTTTTCTGAAGTCATCGTCGATGGTTGAAAATAGTAACTGTTTTTTAAAGATGTTAAAAACTGATTAGTAAAACATGTCGGATTTATGGGTGGATGAAACTAGGATATAATAGACTGAATTAAAAATTTGGTACAAGCCGTGGTTGTAAGTGGATTTGGATTCCGACTTCCAGGTTCAATAGAAATTTTAATTTCTTTTCTAAAATAGTTTGGATTAAAAAATAAAGCAAATGACGTTACAATAGTCAATTATACCCGTCTCAATCGTGGTCGGTAATTACTTTAGCTTCAGACATAAAAGCTATATAGGCGTGTACTCACACATAATTTACAAACCCATCATGTAAGTTACAGTTTGGTTCCATTATTTCAAATGTGTTTCATTCTGAAACACATTTGAAACTTTTTGCAAATGTTATATATGCAAAATCATTTGAACTTTCAGATGATTTTGCATATATAACATTTGGAGTGATGGCATGCATATAAAGATGATCAGTGATCAGTAACTCCATTAAATGCGATGGAGACATAGTAGAGAGATTAAGAAAATTGCATTATCTAATAGTATATCAGATCATGCTATATAACTGAATTTGATGTGCCGTTAATTAAATCCAGCAGATGTGGTCCAGTAGTATTTGAAGTGGTAAGTCCTACGTACACATATGTTGGACCCATTGGTTTCAGGTTTCAAGAAGAATGTTTCAAATAGTGTGCTTGTATTTAACGAGCTTACACACCCAAAATTAACCAGGCTCTAATATGGATTAATTATCATATTGGGATTAACCTAGAGAAATGTTTATACAAAATTCATAGGTTTATTTGTTGAGACTTCGTGAAGTTCTTCCCAATAAGGGCATAATTAACAGGGATTTAAGTGGGTTTCTTAGTGGTGGGTCTCATTATTTTTGCAAAAAACGATTTTTAGAGATGTGAAATAAAGACCGATCTTAGAGAGGTTTTGCATTGTTCACGGATTCCACCGACACGTGGTGAACCACCGTTGGTTCACTTTTAAATTTTTTTTCTAGACAAAAAAATTACCTAAGAAACCGGTTCATGGTTTCAACATTAATGATGGTATAAGGAGCCGAACTAGAGATCCAAGACTAGGATAATACACCAAAACCCACTTGATCGGAACTCATTTGGTTAATGAATATCATGTTATATGATAAAACCCAAACACGAAACCTCATAAGTTGTTATGAAAATCATTGTCGTACTTGGAATCTCAATTGCCTAGCAAAAAAGGTGGAACGATCTGTATAGACTATGAGATCACAAAGTGAGTCTCTCCTTGCCGCTACAAAAGTAGCACGGCCAACATCTCCCTTCGACGCACACCACTCCATATCTTCATCTGAATCTATGACTATGAAAAAGCTTCATTCTGTTTTTCAGAGTAGGCCAAAATGTCTTTGTTGTTGTGGATGGGTCAAGATGAGGTTATTAATATGTTACCCTTCCCAGTGTAATTTTTAGCATAAATTAAAGTTTATTAAGAAAAAAAACAAATATATATATCATCACAAACAAATTTGAGAACTATTCCCAAACATATATGGAAGCTGAAATCAATTGTAGAGAACAATTTTCAAGCTTGTTGGAACCTTTGTTTTATAAATGAAATGGTAGAAAGTATAAGGAGTGGAAATGTGGAATAATTGCATCAACTTCTCTTTTAAAACATTAGAAATCAAACAAAAGTAAAATGGTAATGAAGGTGCAAGATCCATATTGCTCAAAGTATGCTTTCCACACACTCCTTCTTATGAGATGGGATGGGACCCATTCTATAAAAGTATTATCTCTTCTTCTTATAATAAAATGATTCATATATAACTCTCCTCTTTAAAACCTCATATTAGTGGCAATCACACAACTATTCTTGTCATAAAACAGACAGAAAGTGTGAGTGTTATAGTGAGAAAGAGAATGAGGATAAGTGATATTTTCTGCTCTTCTCCGGCATCAACAGCCGTACGACGAAGTACACTTCCCCACGACGGAGAAATCACCGGAGGCCGCAGATCCGTGGATAGCCTCCGCCGGAGACAAAACCCTAATAGCACTAGGGACAAAACCGCTCCATGCTTCGCTTCCGACATGCCTTTTATACCAATTCCTCGTCCGACCATGAGCTGTAGAAACTCTTTTGAGTCATCAACCAGTTTTCGCCGGAAGACCCCTATGGCTCACGGCGGAGACGTTCAGACTCGCCGGAAAAGCTCAGCTGACGTAAGCGACGTCCTGAGGAGATCGAGGAGTTCTCTACCAGGCTCATCATCGACAAGATATCTTCTAAAGGATCATAAGTATTTTAAAGAAGATGATAAGGACCTTTGGTTATCATCATCCGACCGTTCTAAGGATTTGATCCCTTTCCGTGACCGCAACGTCACTTCTTCTTCTTCATCTTCGACTTCCTCATCTTCTGTAACCAATGTTCATCGCCAGCTCCATCCATTGATGATGATCAGGTTTGATTGATCTTCTTTTTAACCAAAGTATTTTATGGTTTAAATTTTCATTTTATGATTTGGTTTGTTCAAGTAACATGTATATTCCTCATTCAAAAGGTTACCTGTATATTCCATATGCTTGATAAAATTGAGTTTTTACTAATTTTAATATCACGTCCATCTTTTTCACCCTAAACAGTTTCATGCAGTTGTGACTCAATAGTAGTTCAATATCCACCACCAGTTTTATAGTTTTTAAATTTACATTTTATCCAAGGTTTATTGATGATACCTATTTAGTTGTAAATATATCTTCAAATAACATAAAGCGTATTTAAATTTAACATGTGGCTCCCTTTATTTGTTTTTGTTTATGTTATCACTTGTGTTCTTGAATTTAGTAACAAACTGTTGAATACTTTAAATTATTTATTATTTTGTAGGTTGTGGTTTTGAGGGTATCGATCCATTGCAAGGGATGTGAAGGGAAGGTTAGAAAGCATATCTCCAAAATGGAAGGTACTAAAGAGTCTCTTCTTCATTCTACAACATTTAATTAGTCTTACTAAACCCAACCAGAACATTTATATATACAATTCAAATTAAAACGTTCAACGGATATGTGAGATACTGTCTAATTTTTGTCAAAGATAAATATTATAAAACTGGATATTGGTTAGGAGCTTTGATGTTTAGTGATTTGACTTTACCTGATCATCGGATACTTCTGAGAGACAACTTTTTCCTTTTCTATTAGAAATTTTGAATTAAAAAACAAATGGATAAACTAACTAGTTGTTAAATAAATTTAACAGGGGTGACATCATACACCATTGATATAGCAACAAAGAAGGTGACGGTGGTCGGAAAGGTAACACCTTCTGCAGTAGTAGAAAGCATCTCCAAGGTCAAATTCGCTCAGCTTTGGCCTTCTTCGCCTCCTTCATTTCCTCACATTCCTAACCATTCCCTCCTCATCAAATCTTAGTTTTCCTTCTTGTAATCTAATCTAAATGATATTGTTATTAGTCATCGATCATTTTGTGATTGATACCAATGTAATATTATGGTGGTGTATTTTAACAAACATATATTGAATCATCCGTGTTCCTTTTCTATATTTACAAAGAGCAAGTCGCATAAACGAAACTATACTCTATAAACCTTATTTGCTAAATTACGTGTCTATAGAATAATAAATTTTTGATTTGGCATATCTTTACACAATTTTTTTTTTGGTTTTAATGTTTTTAAATGTTAAAACCAAATTTCTAATAACTTGACTTCAATAGTTTGACGTTGTTAAGGCATATGTTTGATCCTAATGCTGGCTAATAATTACCAAATACGACCTACGTACCATATAAAGTTTATTTATAAACCGGCCATACGAAATTCTAGGATGTTTTCGTTTGGATTATTACTTTCAACTTTATTGATTGCTTGATATTATTTTCTAACTTATATGGGGTATATAATAATAGGAAGACATCTATAGACACGTGCCCTGCATATTTGTGGGGATCGGAGAAAATGAGAAAAAGGATGAATAGTGTGATGCGAAACATGAGGACCATTGAATGTCTGGCGTGCTACCGATATTATATAGTCTCATAAATAGTGAAAAGTAAAACATTTAAAAATACAAATTATGATCAAAGTTATCTTTTCTTTAGTGTCGTAGGGACATGTGCCTCTTTCAATCACACTCACGGTGGGTCGAATTTGGTTCTAATGTTCTCCAAAATATCAACATTATGAAATGACATGTTTTAGTTAATGATAGCTTGCTTATTGATACTACAAACGTGAATTTTTGTGGTCGATCAAAGTGAAGTTTTGAGATACTGCTAGGGCAAGGTTCGCTCACATTAGAATGTTTAGTTACATAAAAGTATCCCTCCATTTCAAATTAGATGATGTTTTGACAGGTTTATATTGTTTTAAAATATAAAATATTTTTAGATTTTTAGATATTTGTTGAAGTTTTAATGTTAACTTTAACTTTATTGAAAACTATTTAACTAATAAAATTTTACTGATTTTTTATAATTAGTTAAATGATTTTAAAATTATATTTTTAAAAATATTTTTTGGATAAATATGAATTTTTTATTCTTTGTGCATTAAACTAAAACATTATCTATTAAAACGAAGGGACTATAAGTTATCAAAAAGTAACCCAAACCCAACGTATGAATTTGTTTGATAATTTTTGATTAAATCTCATGTTCTAGATGGCTACTCTGAAAACATGGTCACTGATAGGGAGGACGGAGGAGCGAAATTTCAGGAGTAGACAACAACGAATACACATTAGTATCATTTTATAAATTTATCGATCAAAAAATATTGTTTAATTTTGTTTTGTGGAAGTTTTGCATAACTTTAGACTAAAACTCTTTAGGCGGCCGGAAAGATTTAAAAGCCAAAAGGTACGAAAAATAAAAGTTATCTTATCCGATTTTCTAGAGAAATTTGGTACGCTCTTGAAGGCGGATTTTCAATCATATAGTCAAATAAAATTCATATTATGATTTTTTTTAACATTATCATATTATGATCGTAAAGATAAAACAAATTATATTGGTCGACGTCAAAATTATTAGATCGTATTCGCGTCTAAAATTCTCAAGAAACGAAGTTAAACTAATTCTTTTGAACAGCTATTTCAAAGTAGAGAAATGAACGTTAAATTTAATTACATCAATAAATTGTATATATATTATACTTATTACAATGTTTAAATTATATATATATATATATAAGAAAGAGTAAAATCATAAACCATAATTAGCACAGCTGTTGAATCAAAACAAAATATTAACACAAGACGTGGGACTGGTCCAAACAATCTGACTGAACCTCGGCGACAAAACAAGATAAGAGTACCTACAATGGGGGATTCTACTTGGGAGTTTTTCAAAATACATATATGTGTATATATTTATATTAATATTTAATTGTGAAGTTTTTAACTTTACAAAAAATTTAATCTAAAATATCTATGCATAGAATGTTTTGGTTGAGTTTTTCGTAAAGTTAAGAACTCCAAAAATTATATACTAGTATAAATATATACATACATATATATGTATTTTGAGAATCATGGAACTAGAAACCGTCATTGAAATTGCTCTAAGTTTACATTGTAATTGGTTATTCGTAGCGCTAGGTTATTTCAAAGATTGCAAACTTACTTCGAATAAAGCTAGCTTACTGACGCAGTAATAGCCGAGAAAATGGCTCTAAAAGCTATCTGAAAATTATGAACTTGCCCACCATGCCCCGTCCGGGAGACAAAGGAAATAATCGTTTAGGGCATTCTTATTTTATACAAAAAAAAAATATGTGAAAATAAGAACGTAGATTTGTATTTCAGAGTAATGCACTACAATTTTTTTTAAAGTTAGACAGGCCCTGTTGCCCACACAAGTTCTTCGTACTTTCGTAGCAGTAAACCAAGTCATCCTAGTTTGAGGACTTTAACAGCACCCTTACCGTTTTAGAAGCTCTATTAGATTTTATACTGATCAGTGATCAATGTTTAACATGACACATGTAGAACCAATTTCTTAAGTATTTGTCAGTTTCCTGTAATAGATGATTCTCTAAAAAATTTTATTGATATAATTTATTAAAAAATACATAATGAGAATTTCTTCGTTATGATGGCTGGCCTAAGGCATCAAAAAAAAGTAAAACTATACAAATATATAACCAAATATCAATATTTATATAAGAATAATTATTTATATCTATTTTAGAAAATATCAATCTTAATCTTGAATTAATTCCAAACTTAAAAATAATTTAATTTATTCTTGCGTCTATTTTTTCGCCTTCAAACTTTGAATCTTACTTTAGACTTTTTACTAGACATCTTATAATATTTATTCCTTCCGTTTCTTTTTACATGATGTTTTAGAAGGTTTATATTGTTTTAAAATAGATGATGTTTTAAGATTTTAAGGTATCTTTTGAGGTTTTAAGGTTAACTTTAGCTTTATTGGAAACTGTTCTACCAATAAAATTTTACAGTCTTTTTTTATAATTGATTGGATGATTTTAAAATTATATCTTTAAAAATACTTTCTAGATAAATGTAAATTTCTTAATCTTTGTGATTTAAGCCAAAACTTCATCTATTAAGAAACGGAGGGAGTACTAACAAAGCTACAATTTTTACTCCCAAAATAAAAACAATCAAAATCGGTGAGCAAGTGAAGACATATATAGTTAAATGCATGTGTAACCTGAAAATAGTGTATAAACTAATATACAGTTTGAAGATGTTCGAATTTATTTAGTTATCATCAACTGATAATTCGACTTTCTCTACTTTTTAGTATTTTTCTAATATTTTGGATGGATTCATATAATTTTTTGGATATTTCTCTAGATAACTTTTTCACAATTTCCACCATGCAAATCTCATCATTATGTCAAATACTCTTCTTTCACGTTTCCCACCAAGCAAATCTCCAATGACGGCAACTAATGATAGAGCATCATTATGTCACTTTTATAACATGACATGCTTTGCCTTCATTTGAGCCATACAAATGAATTCTGTTTGACATTGTGTCAATCTTTTTATCATTTCAAATGTTCATTGTTATTATTACTATTATTTAATAATTGGCAAAAACGAACTACGATACCAAAACAAAGTGAACCTGGATAACTTTTTTCTGTATTTTTCTTAACTAATTCTCAATATTAATTTTTGTTAAATAAAGTTATTATTTAATGGTTTTACTTTTTGTCATCAAAACGGTTTTAGAATGTATTTGACTAGTTTCGTATCTCACAGTAGTAGGATCTTTAGTATTCCCCCACAATGATTGTTGTCGGCCTTGTAGTCCCTTTAGGCCCAGTATGATATTCATCAAAGGTTTTTAGGGCATCTTCACCCTAGCACCCCCTAAATGGGGAGCTTTATTTTTTTTCTCATTTTCTAAAAAAAAAAAAAAAAAAAAAAAAAAAAAGTTAAACGAACCAATCACGGGCCGCCACGTGTCAGTGGGAGACACACGTGAACAGTAACAAGCACCCAAGCAAAATGAGTGCTTATTTAAAGATGTTAAGAATTGAATTTTGGAGGTGCTAGTGGGCCCCACCCACATAAGCACCCTTGGTTGAGGTGGTCTTAAGTCCACAACACCTTTGCTTAGACCTTCACTGTTAATCTTTAGAGAGGGTACTTCGTGGGAGTGCTTAAGCAGTAGGGTCCACTAGTACCCCCTAAAACTAGCTTTTTAAAAATACTCAATTAAGCATTCAATTTTTCCTTTGTGCTTGCACTGTTCGTGGGTTCCATTGATACGTGGCGGTTCGCGATTGAATTTTTTTTTTTTTTTTTAAAATAATAAAAAAAATAAAAATAAATGACACTATTTTGGGTTCAACGTTAAAGGATACTCTTAAACCGAATCAAACAAAAGATATAATGCAAAATTTAATCTCATTCAGAAATTTAAAACTGCTTATAAACTGAAAACATAAATTATCGAATAGACATGGCCATAGCGCGCTGACCCCTTAGCCTATACAGTTACCTTAGTTAATAATTTATGTAACAAATATTTATTTTAAATATTTTGGATACATATATTAAATTCGAGTTTGGTATTTTTTTGGTGTTTGAAATATTAAATTCTTTATATTTGTACGGATTTGGATTCGGTTTGAACCCCAAAATCCAAAAAACATTAGAGAAAGGACCCATTCCAATATATGTTGGATTTGGTACGGTTTTCAAGTTGGGCACCCTCACCATTGTATATTGTTTTCTCATAATTTAATATACTTTTGTAAGCAGAAAAGTTGAAAAAAATATATCCTAACAAAGAAACAAAAACCGGATTTGATACCCTTCTTCATATTGAAATTTGAAACAATTAACTTGAATTTTAGAAATGTGAAAAAAGTAAAATTTAAATAATACTGTAGATTAAACAAATCTGTAACGTCAGGAACCATACAAAACCAAATTTCAAGTATTTTTTATACAACTCTTTCACCTTTAGATTACAAATGACACATCACATACATTCCACACCAAACTTTCCCAAACTCCGAACATAACACTAAAATAAAAACTAGTAAGAAAGATAGACAGTACACTGAAGAACAGTTTCAAGTCCATCAGTGAACTGATGCGGCTGCTGCTGTTGCGTCCCGCTAGATCCTGTAAACGTCTTCACAATCGCAAATCCTCTCGCGTTCACATACTTCCCAGTACCTCCCATAACTCCCAAATGCGATTCCGAAACCGCTGTTCTATGAACACCAAAGAAGCTTATACTATCTTCATACCCGCCGCTCTCAAACATCGCAGTAAACGCCATTGTCTGACTAGTTCCATCGACCGCACTCGCCACATAGTATCCCTGCGCTTTCCCGAGAAGACCAGACCCGAGTTCGTGGCCTTCAGTTAGTTCATCATCAATCACTGTCATTGTCCCAAACATAAGCATTTGTAGTGCAGAACCGCTAGGGAGCTGACCGCCGTTAGCAACTGGTAGACCGTTTAAAAGGTTGTTGTTACCGTTATTACCGTTGTTCTGGGGATGTTAGCCGTGGTTCCACCTAGTCCAACGAGAAGAGGGACGTTGTTGTTGTTGACGATACCATTGTTGTTGTTGTTAGATGGTACTCCGTTGGTTATAGGAAGGTTTGCGCCATTGGGTTTAGCGAATGGGAGCTGGCCACTTAAAGCCGGGTTTGCAACGACTCCGGTTACGGCTCTAGCCGTGGGGTTTGAACCGCCGAGTATATCGTGCATAAAGAATACTAATGTGTGGTCAGGAACTACACCACCACCACCAAGAGCTGGACCGGCACCTGCACCAGGACCCGTGGATGAACCACCGGCCGGTAAGGAACCAGAACCAGCAGCTGGTAAAGGACCGGGACCAGTGGCAGGTAAGGAACCTGGACCGCCACCAACCGGTAAAGGACCAGGAACAGAGCCAGCTATTGGTAGAGGACTAGAACCACTTGATGAGACTGGCCTTGTTCCTGTACCGGGACCAGTTGCACCAGGACCTGAACCACTTGATGGTATTGATCCTGTTCCTGAACCAAAACCGGTACCCGCAGAACCCGAGCCAGTTCCTACAGAACCTGAGCCAGACGCTGGTAAAGGACCAGGGAAGGGACCAGAGCCAGGGGTGGTTGTGGCTGGGAACGTATCTTCTTCATCAAGAAGTCGAGCCGCAGCTGTGAAAGTAACAAAGAGAGCTATAACCAGGAATGAGAGTATCTTTTGACCTGCCATTGGACAAGAAAGATGATCAGAGATGCAAAGAATGATGTTTGAGTTAAATGTTTGTGATGATAGAAGTTGATACTGAGACAGTATATATAGATAGGAGTGAATAATATACGAAGTGAGATTGTTAATAAAAGAAGATGGAGTTGTTGAAATGGAGCAGATCACAGGATTTTTTTATTATCTGGGGGTTTGGTTTTGGGGAAGAAACATACAAAACCCATTAAACCCCAAGAATTGAATCTTAATTCCGGTTAAGACAATATGCATAAACCGAAATCCAATAACCGAAATAGTCGGTCTGGAAAAGGGGTACAAACCGTACAATTTTGTGCATCTATTTGCTTTGAATCTCTTACCAGATCCTACTAAATATTCAAAACAGGATAAGAATTACGAATTACGATATTTCGGCATTTCATCACATTAGTTATCGTCATTCTAAACGGTTATCACATATATGGATTATTTACCTTTGACTACTCTTTAGTGTATGAGTTAATGACTAAAAGTCTGATCCGTATTTACAGCAACAGTAATTTTAGACTGATTTGACTAAACTATTCAAGTGCTTTGGATCTTTTTTTAAATCAAATAAGTAGATAAACTATATATTTTGCGTGGATAATATTAACGAGATATGCGGTTATAATTTCACTCAGAACTTATAAAAAGATATTAGGATCATATCATACGAGATATTTATTCTGAATTTGATATAATATTTAAACGAGTTTAAAAACGTTTGGACATAAACTCTAAGACCATGATCAACTATAGCACCCCATTTGGAGTGCTTTTATTTTTATTTTATTTTTTAATTTTCTTTATAAAAAAATTAAAACAGACTAATCACGGATCCTTAAGTATCATTGAGACTCGTGAACAGTGCAAGAGCTGCTGATTATTTGGGCATTTTAACAAATGATGCTTAAAGATTGTTTTGGTGGACTCCACACTCCACACGCTAAGTAACCCGCAAAGCACCTCCCTTAATCTTGCTCTAACATACTCTCGTTTTGTAGTTCATTTTTTCTCTCTAATAAAATATGTGTAAGTGATTGATTAAGTTCATTTGGTAAATTTAATTTAATAGACTAAGGTTATTTGTCTAATTATATTAGAGATTTGAATTTATCAAGGAAATTGCACTATCCACAGCAAGTGAGCTGAGAACCAAGTAAAAGAAGGTTTTCATCCTTGGGTAATTTATTCTCTTTATTTATTCAAATCTTAACAACGAGAACAATGCACCATAGTCCATATAAACTAATAGACCATTAAGAAACACTTGATTAAACCACAAACCAAACTAAACCACCAAATCATCTTTCATACTTTAGTTGGGTGGAGGGAAGAAGATGGCATCAGAAGTCCTCTTAGATCGGAAAGCCTTCTCCACCTCCGGAGCCACCTTAAACGCCGCCTGCAAAACCTCCGGAGACAATGCCTTCCACACCGATGTCTTCCCAGCCAAATGCGTGAAAATGGGACTACAAAAACATTCAAAAATTTAATAAGAAACTTAAAACTTTGAATCTATACAAAAATGTAAAGTATCTTACTCAGGAGTAGTCACGATGGAGAACCAAGACAAGCCATCAGAATCAGCAATCTTGGACACAACAAAGAACCTAGGAACAATAAACAAAGCTCCAGCTTTCACATGAGTCTCAAGAACTCTCTTCCCATCCGCACCAACGACCTGAACACAACCACTACCACCAACAATGTACGTGACTTGAAGAGCAGAGTCACAAGAGAATCCTGGAGAACACATGGAGTGTCCATCGATCCTCACCAGGTCAGCACCAAATCCAACTTCACCAACCAAGGGAAGATTCTTTGTGTTCAACACAACAACTCTTCCTCCATCCTTGATATCAACATCAAGAGGAGCCTCCAAGCAGTTCAACACAAACCCTTCTCTGTCACCTTTCCTAGGTGAAGGCATCTTCAAACTCGCATCAACCTTCACGATCCCACTACCAGTCTGGGACCCGACAAGCTTCTTCACGGTGGTCTCATCGAGATCCCAGGCTCTGCCTACAAACTCTGTTGAGAAACCGGTGAAGATTCCATTGGATCCGGTTAAGTAAAAGTCAGTGAACTGTCCTGCTTTGTGACCCTTGTGTGTCTCACCGAGGAAGAGAATGACTAGCTCAGTGTCTGCGTTGTTGAACCACCATGTCACTACACCAAAAGGTAAAGCTATAGAATCTCCTTTCTTGATCTCAATCAATTTCTCCTCTTTCTCAGGGAGAATAATTCCAGCTGTTCCAGATCCTAACAATTGTTTCAAGTAACATTCTTATAATACCATTCACGAAAAATGGTTAAATCATAAAACTATGGCTGTAACTGGTTTTAAATTTTATGAATACGAGGAATGAGATGAATTGCAAAAAAATGGAATTAAAAAAAAATGGAATGAGAGGAGTTAAAGGGATAAGATGAATGGAATTACAAATACTTATGTAACATAAATGGTAGCTTTTCACAGGAATATAGTGGAATGAAAATAAATTTAATTTAACTAAATAAAAAATCTTAAAATAATAAAAAATGTTATTTTATATTTTCATTTCTTCTATTCCATGCATTCACCAGACTTTTCGCTTCTGAATGATTTTGAACTTAATTCCATCTCTTTCCATGTTTTCCATTTGGAATGATTGGAATAAACATTTTTTGCATTCAACTCAAATGGTAAATATTTTGTGGAACCTTTATGAATGGCTCACTCAGCAAAATTTTATTCCAAAAAATAGATATCCAGTTGCAACCTATAATTTAAATAATAAAAACGTACCTTGAAGAACATAAGCGACCTTGGAGGAATCAGAGTAGCGAGGAAGAGCTAAGCCATACTTCTCTAGAGCGAGCTTAGCGGCTCCAATGTTACCATCACGTAGCATGTGTAACTCTTCAGGACACCATGCAAAGTACGAACCACCGTCTCCTCCGTACACTTTCTTTGGTAGTCTAGGTGAAAGATCCAACTCCATTGTTAAACGCTAAGTAAAATGGTGAGAGGATAGTTAAAAGAAAGAGAGACTTTTGATGTGAGAAGTGATTGATAGAGAGGGTACGTATTTATATGGGCTGAGAATATCCATACGGTTACCAATTGAGAGAGTCTCTGGAAACAGATCTTTGACTCTGGATAATTACACTGATTAAAGTTTGGATAATTATGGATAGTACAGTAATTTTTGTATTTCATTTGGATACTATTTATTAACTATTATCTACCTTATCTGAAACTATTAAAAAAATTACTATATATAATTTCATAAATCTGAAAATTAATTTCTATAATATTATTCCATAAGACACTTTTGTCCCGATCAGGTTGATTTTCACAAAAGTCAATTACGCAAATACTTTAATAAATTAAAAATTATATTTTCTCCATTTTATTTTAGTTATCGTTTTAAGTTTATACACACAAATAAAAAAAAAATTAATTTTGTATATTTCTAAAATAAAAATATTATTACATACACAACTAATCATATTTCAACTGACAAAAACATAAATTTAAAATATTATTAATAAATTTTACATAAAAAATATAAAACAACATTTATTTTGAAATGAAAATATTTACGTTACAACAACAATTAAAATGAAACAGAAATAATACACAATCGCCTTTACTGGAAATTGTTTATTTGCTTTTCTATTTTTTATTATAATACCCTTAGATATACACAATTGCCCTTACCAAAGATTGTTTTATTTCTTTTCTATTAAAATATTTAAGAATCTTTTAAATTTCTTTTTTTAGAAACATATAAATCATAAAAGGGAAATTTTTCTAATTCATAGTATTTGGATACTGTTCAAGGTTTGGAGAATTGCCAATTAAATCATAAATTTCCCAAGTGAGAAAGTCTTTGGAAACAGATCTTTGACTCTGGATAATTACACTGATTAAAGTTTTGATAATTATGGATAATACAGTAGTGTTTCTAATTCATAGTATTTGGATACTGCGTATTTAACAATTATCTACCTTATCTGAAACTATTAAAAAGTTATATATAATTTCACAACGGATCTGAAAATTTAATATATTATTATATGTATATGATATCTCTTTATTAAAAGTTGATATCGTGATGTTCATTAATAAATTATATTTTCTACTTATATATAGAGATCCTATAATTTAATTTCTGAGTATTTGGCAGTTTTTGACCTTCTTATCCCTATACAAATTCGGTTGATACATTAATTCCAGTTCATGTAGTAAAATTTGTATTAGTTTTTAATATATTTTAAAAAAAATCTAAAAACAGATTTAACAAAACCTGACTGAAATATTTTAAACATCCGTGCAGCTTAGCTTACGCATAGCAAAGTTATCACGTCAATTAACAATTGAATTCTTTTACATTCATTATGACCTTGATATGTAAAATAAATAACTAACAATAACAAGTATATCTGAAATTATAACATTAAATTGACACTGTCATTATCAAAATTGACAATATTATACGATGTCATGTTATGTTGGGTTATAATTATTCTACGTCATCCTTGATTTTATAGTTTTGTTTTTTTAACTTGAAGGTTCTAGACTACACTTCTATATTATAAGTTACAATGAAGATTAATTTTACATTATTAATTAGAAGATTAGATATTATCAATTCTATAACCACTTCTTTACCTAGTCAGTAGACTCTGATATGTGCTCTGTGAGAACTGGTAGGGGAAGAACTCATGATACCGCAGCTCAACTAGGAGAACCGTGAATAAAGACACGGAAAGGGTGATCCAACCACAATATAATTATATAACTGGTCTGTGGAAGCCTACACTTAACAAGGGATAGGCTAATCTAACCCCATAAACCAGCCTAAAGGTTAAACCGGAAAGTACGTCTTCAATAAATAGTTCCTTGAAGCAGGAGAAGAAAGAGGACGCAAAGAACAAATATTCACAAGACTAAAGTTACCGGAAGGCCTTCCAATTCAGAGTTGTTAGGAGAGAGTTCTAATGCACTCTCCTTAAACGATCATATTACTATTTCTTACCACAAAAGTAATTTCTACACAAGTTTCTTCACTCAAATTCCACTCACTTCTTGTTAAGCGCACTCTCTTTAGAAAGTTTCTTAATTTAGCGAAAGTCTTCGAGAAAGAAACATTATGTTCCTCCTCTGACTCATAATTAGGACAATGTTACGCTGGCAAGTACAGTTAGCATCCGCGTAAAGACAATCACGAACTTGTCTTCTGGAAAAATTGACTTTCATTGGCCGCATTTTCTCTCCCTATAAGACAAAAGCTCCTACACGCCTGCAAACTATTCGTACCAGCAGCAAAAGCCAACGTAGGAAGCAACAAGATAAACCATATTGACCACGTGGAAGTACCGTAGCCTACTGGTTAAGGTTTAAAGGCTTCTACACCTAAGTTTGGGGTTCGAATCCCAAACAATGCACTTTCTTGCAGATTATTGGATGAGTTGCTTATCGGAGGTTCCAGAGTATTGCAAGCAGAGCTGTTCGTTGTGGTCGTCTGCTGCGGAAAGCATGTCTATCAATGGTGTCGTACATGTAGAACCATTCGTCGATCCAAGTGTTTCAGAGAGAGCTTCATCGTGGAGCATTATCTCAGGAGTTATTCATCAATATCACTCATGTTGCAGGTAGTTGATCATCATATGTAATAGAATTATGTATTATATGATGATGTAATTGTTACCCGAACATTAAAAAAAAAAAACATATTGACCATATGGAATATCCTAAACCCTGAACCCCAAATAGTTGTCTCAAATAGTTGTCTCAAATAGTTACTCCTAAATACAATACCTATTGCCTTATTGGGCTTGGCACAATTTACCTTCTTGCTTTTAAAACGAGAGTTGAATTCCATAACGAATGGCCTACCCGGTTGGCCTCAATGGGCCCGAAGAGAAAAACAGTTGAAAATATATATTGTAGGCCTCAATTTATTAGGCTTTGAACAATAGGCGGCTTCTTGCTTTTGTGACGAGATATCTTTTCAAGAAAAGAGGTCTCCATTCTTAAGCCAAACAAACATCTGATAACATCTGAAATATGTATTCTAGTTAGAAGTCGTGTCTGTAAGAGAATTACTGATAACAAACATCAAAAGGTGATGAACACTTCTTATCAAGTCATCAAATGAGAGTAGAACCAAGTCAGTCTTGCGACAAGTCACAAGTTGGTTTGGTTTGATTTGAGTAGGCGAGTGCCATGCTTACATATTTAATCAGTAAGGAAAGAGCTTTTATAGTTTGTGTAGTCAATGTGGTTAAACTCCCCCTCTAATTACCACAAATATTAATCATTAGTTACTATCTTTATATGTGTTGAGAATATAACACACGTTGAAGTAATAGATTAAGCTACTACCAGGTAATAACTTTACCTAGGTCATAAATAATTTAGTAAAGATTGTAACGATTTTTAAAACCTATTTAAAGATTCATTGTCAATTTTCTACACCGACATAAGTAAGCATTAAGCAAATGTCTGACAAGAGGCCAAAAAGTCACTTTTGTGTTTTTGATGATTTTAATCTATTTTTGACTATTTTACCATGTTGCTCGACTAACTAAGCGATCGTTCTTTTTTTGGTAAAATGTTAACTAACCGATCGTTCTTGGGCATAGTAATTAATTAAACATTAAACCAGATTTTCAAGAGCTAGTATATGTAGACATAAATCTTTAAATTGGTTTTAAAAATCGTTACAATTTTTACTAAATTATTTATGACCTCACGACAACAAAAAAAACTACACATTATCAAATTCCCTTTCTCCATTTTTATGGGAAGTTGTCCTAACTCCTAAGCAGAACTGAAATGTAATTTGGAGTCAATTTGATTGTACGTATTCTTTCTTTAGAGCCATAAAAAACTTGAGAATCTGATTGTAACAGCATACTAACCCGAAAATAATAATGAGACCCACGGCACTATGATTCTTTGACTATCAACGAATTGGTAGTCAAGATAATTAGTTCGTTTAAACATACTCTTAAAAACTAATTACGTGGGACAAGATTTATCCACGTAGTTGTAAAGCGTGAAGAATCATGATTTTATTAATTAGGTACATTGTAGACTAGTCCATAGATTTTGAGTCTAGAATCCTGCAACTTGTATTTCTAAAACATCTTGTAATTTCCAAATACTTAATGGTCAACTTCTACTGTGAAGGGCGGCGTGGATCATGGACTTTATAAAATAATCTTAAATATGTATTACTGTTTTATTCAATCTTCTATTATTTCCAACCCTTTTCCAAACATATATGAACACTTCAGTTCACGCGCTCCTAATGCACTTTGCCACTTTGTCTTGTACGGATTTGTTGAAAGATAGTTTTTCGCAGTTACTGTTTTAGCAAGAAAAGTTTGAGTAAAAAAACGATTTCACACCCTTTTATGGAAATTAGATTATTAGGATTTAGGTAATTAATGTCAAACACACATGTGGTTCATGCAAAAAAAGAAAATTTGTGTTGAAGTGAAGGATTGGAGGAAAATTTAACCAAGCACATTTAAGTCAAAATTTTGATCGAAATTGAACTCTATGTTGAGGTTAATAAAAACATTCAATTGATAATCAAATCTCCAAGTATACAAGATAAATTTGTTGAAATGATATTTGGAAAATTGTCAAAAATACAATTTTGTTTACCTTAATTATTTTTACTCTTATTTTTTAAGAGGAAAAAACATAATTATAACCATTGGGTTAATTAACCTAAAACTTAGAATTTAGAGTTGAAGGATGGGTAAGGTGGAGTAGGGTTTAGGAATGTAAAATTTAGGATTCTAATTAATTTTAAAACAAAAATTGTTTCTTAAAAATAGTATTTATGAAAATATCTTTTTATTAAAGGTAAAAATAAAAAATGATACCAATAATGTGGTAAACATGAAAATTTCCATAATTTTTTTACTAAATTACCTGACACTAAAGGTAGAAGTGAATTGAAACTGAAATTGAATTTGGGAGTTGGAACCAAAGAAATGAAGAGCAGGGCCAAAGAAAAAACAGATATGATAAGCTGAAAATTAAAACTAAGACATTGTTTTCGAATTGAACTGTAGAAAACAAGAAAATCATCTCCTACCTACGTGGGACAGAAAAAACAAGATCAAGAAAAAACTTCAGTGATAAGAATTGGTCATTTTCTAATTGTGTATAAGAGACTTTTAATAATAAAAGGACACATGTGTTCAGGAATTACATAGTAGAAGGTTCATTGGATTGGAAAAAAGGTATAGAAAAAAAAACAAATCTGTATATAGAAATTTCAAGTTTGAAAAAACCTTCGTATCGTAAAATTAAAATGTGTTACAAAAATAAATAATACTAATTAAGGTCACTCAATGATACACTTAACTAGAGTCAGGTTTGAATGCTCAAAAAATTAGAGTCATGTTAACTAGATTTTTTTTTTTTTTGGTAACTACATGACTCATAAAATTAGAGTCATGTTAACTAGATATTTTGTGCCATATAATTTGAAAATATAACAGCATCTCCAGTGGAAATTCCAAAAATAATAATATCATAACTGGAGAGTTTAACAGAACTTGAGAAATTCGTACAAAAGTTTTTTTCACAATATCAACTACTAAATAATATCTTTGCTGTAATATTATTTAAAAAAAAACTAAAGTATGAACTCATGAAAATCTGGTTGCAGACATTAGGAACTAAATTCCACATCTAAAACATTCAAGATAACACGTTACGTATTTTTCAAATTATAAAAAAAAATCACGTTTACGTAATTTTCATGATCATGCGTGATGGTGAATGAAGAGACGAACAATCTTACACACGCGTTATAGGTGCGAGTAAAGTGAAAGCATGATTAATAGTAAAACACTCTAGACCGTCTGACTCCCGACTATTTTATGCTATGACGTTTCCATGACTCAACACAACTTGCCGTACCAAAAGTCTTGCCGTACTTCCTCTTTTATTTACCCAAAAATACCCATTTTTTAATTTGCATTTTATCTTTATTTTATCCTTTTAATAATAATATTATGATTATATATTGTAATAACTAGAAACTTGTGGACATGTACACTGGTAATTTCCTCTAAAATAAGGTTTAGACTATATAGTTTAATTTTCTGGGAGAAAGTATAATTTTATGAAGAATATTAAACTTATGACGTCTAAGTTATTTACTATATAATCCTAAAATTGCATCTAGTAGACCAGGCTATCGTTAGCTATGCATCATATATTTATTTAGATCTATGCTATACTTATTAACGAAAAAACTCTTTTGATTTTTTGCTAATAAGTAGATTATGGATGATAACGAGCAGTGGTATAACTAATATTTGTTGGTATCAAAATCAGCAGTGTACATTTAAGTTATAAGGGGTATTAAATTTTTGTAGGCATATTGAACCGTATTTTTACTATAATATTTTATTTTCTGAATCATAAGTTTTAGCAGTAAACTTCAGACCTATCAATTGGATTTTTAATAAAAATTTCCAACTATTAAGCAGTTGGCAATTATTATTTTGTATTACTTTTAAGTATTTTCTAATTTTATATGTGACACTGACATTCCTAACAATCTTAATTTTCTATACACTGATATTAAAATGGTTAATTATTTTTTAATTCAGCTATGTATTAGCTAGTTCGTTGCATAACCGATTGAGGTTTTTTTACTCCTTTTGGCGTTTCGCTATAAAAAACAAAAGAAAATCAGCATCTGGTGTATGATTTAAATCAATGTCATATAATTTTATCCTAAGTAATTCCACTAGTCTTATTGATTCTGTTTACATGTATATCTAAGCTGTTGAACATGATGACATACCTGTACTAGTAGGCCTTTTCATACATTAATATACCCAGTTATTATTGTCTTTTGCTATTTTGTATATAGATTAGAGTATACTCTATAGTGAATATACAGTAAATATTTAATAAATCAATATTCAATAAATTAATAAAGTTTACCAATTTGAATCAGATTAGTTAAAATATGATATAATTTAATAATATAATTATTCTTAGAACTTTTTTATGTAAACATATTGTCTCACTAATATCATAAATGAATAACTAATATAATATATGTATGTATATAAAAACCTAACATAATATTTTTTATAAAATTCATATGTATTTTTTAATAATTAAAAATATTGTGGTATTGTTTTATCAGATCACATTTAAAACACATTTAATACATATATACTATACACTAAAAGTTAATAAATAGAATATAAAAATAAATTTGTAAAATTGAAGTAGTATATAGCCAATTGAAGTAATTATTCTTTTTATTTTGTATAAAACATATTGTAAATAGATAAAATATTGTAAATAGATAAATCTACATAAGAAATTTATGATACATTATTCTTATAAATTAATAAGCTCTCATAATCTTATATATTATTCATTTATAAAGTTTCTTTGTATATGATGTGGAATATTCATATTTTATTCTAGTTTATCCAAATCATCAATTTTATAATTTGTATTTGCTCCACCTTTATTTGAATATTCGGTATATGATTATCAAATCAAATCTGTATTTTTAACCGGATATCATATCCATTCCATAAAAGAAAAAAATATATAAGACTTTGAAAAAATGAGTTTTAAAACTTGCAAAACAAAAAACTGTACAATTATATATGTATATATATATACATCAGATCGTTATGATATTTTAAAAAAAAATGGTATTAGTGATGTATTCCATTTTTAATTGGCGTTGAATGTTAGAACTTGTTTCGGTAGTAGAGTTACCTATTTTTTAGATCAAATAGAAACACACAACAATTCAAATTAAATTTCAGGGATATATCATATAATACCCGCCCCTAATATAGACTGACACAAAACTATTATTGAACGTGAGAGTCAACGAGAAGGTGATTGTTCAGGAAGAGGAAAGGGTAAAATTAGAATTTTAACGAACCCATATACAAACGAAGGTCAATGCAAAAATCTTTGCTTATTATATAAACACGATCGTAAAATCAATTATTCAACAAATCTTCGTTTCATTTTTTTCCTTTCTCAACCAAAACACATACACATACACACAAGTGTTTTTTCTTTTGAGAAATCAAATGGAAAAGGAAAGAGAGATGGAGATGATCAACAAGATGGCAAGCTGCTTGATCTATCTATCATCAAAGGCTCACCAAACGACACCAAAAGCCGCGTTTTCGCGTGCAAGACATGCAACAAGGAGTTCCCGTCGTTCCAAGCCTTGGGAGGCCACCGAGCAAGCCACCGCAGATCGGCGGCGCTTGAAGGCCATGCAACTCCTTCTCCCAAGAGAGCCAAACCCGTGAAACACGAGTGTCCCATATGCGGTGCCGAGTTCGCTGTAGGGCAAGCCTTGGGTGGTCACATGCGGAAGCATAGAGGAGGAGGAGGAGGTAGCCGGAGTCTGGCGCCAGCGCCGGTGACGATGAAGAAATCCGGCGGCGGTAGTGGAAAGAGGGTATTGTGTATGGATTTGAACTTGACGCCGGTAGAGAATGATAATTTGACGTTGGAGCTTGGGAGGTTGTGATTTTCTAAATCTTTTACTTTCTTCTTCTTTTGTGGGTATACTTGTGTAGAGAGACGTTATTTTATTTTATTTTAGGACTCCAGTAATTTTGTATGAAGAACTTTATGGTATTGTTATGTATAGACATATACTTTTTATCTCTATTTTCGATTTATTATAATTTAAGAACTAATATATAGGTCTGCTTTGTCCAAATATATATATGTATATATATTTATGAAAACACGTTAGGATTTTTTTGAATTATTTTAGGGTCTCATCAAATAAGTGGAAATGAAACACGTTAGGATTTTTCTTACGAAACATGATAGGTTTAGATTGTTAGTTAATAGAATTAGTTTTTTTTGGGGGGAAGATTTGTTGTTTTGTTAGTAGTACAGCTTCCACTGATAAAGATCTTTTTTTTTAAATCAGTGATCAACCAATATTGAATTCATACTGGGAAAAAAAACTCAAATCCAAAGTCTCTAATTACAAAATAAGTTTGTCACCATTGAATCATTATACATAGGTGGGTTCTATAAGAGCATCTTTATCGCGTGAAACCCTTTTTGGGTTTCTATATTTTTGTTTTTTTTTTTTTAAGAAAAAAGGAACTAATTGCGGGCCGCCACGTGTCGTGGGCCCCGCAAAACAGTGTCAGAAACTTGCCAAAATCGTTTCTTGTTTCCCGACTTTTAGCACCGGTTTTTTTGAAAAAAGGGACCCATCACTTTAAAACCCCCTTTTGAAAACCGCGATGATGATGCTCTAAACTAACCAAAAAGATTTGTCTATAAGTAGAACTGTAGAAGAGGTGAAGTGCATCTTGGTTTTGTTTTTTGTCTATACAGGGCAGTTAGTTCTGTTGGTATTTATCGTATGCCACTTACCAAAAAATCTGCTAAAAGCTTTTGGTAACAAAAAGAAAAGTCATGTACTAAAAATTTCAATAATTGTTTTCGTTTTCGCTATGACTTTTTGGTTTAAGAAATTGACTGATTAGTATTTCAAAATTTGTGTCATTGTCATCAAGAATCAAAGTATCCAGATGAAATAATTCTCAACTAAAATGAGTCGATGGTGATAAAAAAAATTGTGTGGCACGAAAGATATGATAAAGAATAAGCAAATGTTTTGTAGTTTAGTGGTCATAGTCATGTAGAAGATTGATTTTTGTTAGATGTATTTTTCTTGTTATCTAGACCAATGCATAATTTATATAGATGTTGTATATTTCAGTTATAATTGGATATAAGGATGAATATTCATGTGATGAAATGCATCGATACGACGATACCAATTTGTTGCATGATTGAACCTATTGGGATTTTTTTTTTTGATAATCCAGTATCCGACCACTAAGCGTGATCGACTAGCCCATCAGGCCTAAGCCTACGCCATTACAGGAATTTTTAAGCCTCCACTTAAGGGCCCCTGGTTACGCTAATGGTCTGGAGCGCTGGGGGCCGCATGTGAATACCCCAGTGGCCCGAATAAATGTTTGCAGCCGACGGGGATCGAAGCCAGAGTATTGGGGCCAAAGGCTCCCTCAGCTGGACATCTCTCCGCCACCAGCCCACTTTAAGCGGGTTACCTATTGGGATTTTGTATTAGTGGTGGTACTTTCTTATAAATTTTAAGAGAGAAACCAAGTTTCAACGTAAAGTAATATCAAGGTGGCAAGTGGCAACCATCCTAGCTAGCTAGAAACATATAGGCGACGATCCCCTATCACGGGTAATCAAGAAGATATATACTAAAAAGGATGCGATTGGATCCAGCACTATCTTTTTTAGTTGGTTTGATCGATGAACTTTATTTACTTCGATTCATATTGAAGTATATGTTGGACTTCAAATTTTTTATTATTATGCTAACTAATTATTTTTGATGTTACTTTTTTTTTGATAACCCAGTATCCGACCACTAAGCGTGATCGACTAGCCCATCAGGCCTAAGCCTACGCCATTACAGGATTTTTAAGCCTCCACTTAAGGGCCCCTGGTTACGCTAATGGTCTGGAGCGCTGAGGACCGCATGTAAATTCCCCAGTGGCCCGGATTAAATGTTTGCAGCCGACGGGGATCGAAGCCAGAGTATTGGGGCCAAAGACTCCCTCAGCTGGACATCTCTCCGCCACCAGCCCACTTAAGCGGGTTTTTTGATGTTACTCTACATTTACCTAATATGGTTAGACTTCAAATGTATATTTACATAGCCATAGCTATTTTATATTTGTCCTAGTACATAGATTTTTTTCAAACACACACACATATATATATATGTATATATATACATATATGTATAATCTAAAGCTCAGCAATTTTTTATTTTGATCAGCAAACAGTGTAAAAATTATTTAAAAGATAATTGGATAAAATAGAAATATGCGCCATAACCTAACAAATAGAACGATCTGATCATCAAGCAGAATCGACGAAGTACAACAACCACTCAAATTAATAAGAAAATATTTTGTTTTCTCAAAGCCCAAAGTAGAAAATCAGTTTTGTCAAGAATGGTTTTAGAATCAATCGTTAATGAGATATTAACTATAATTTATTGATCAAATTGTACTGTAATATATGTTATTAAACTGAATAGTCTTCAACAAATTTCAGAACTATCATTATCACCATTGTCAATGTCACTATGAAACAATAATGGGTCCTATTCAACTAAATTAATGGTTGGAAGCAAGGAATCATATTTCGTATTTTGTTATTTTTTATACTATGATTTGGGTTGTTTCATAGTGAAAATGATAATTGGTGGCTTTCAAAATTTATGGTTAATGTTTTATATAACATGTATAAAAAATCTAAGAAAGGTGTATAGATGGATAATTTTGTATGGTAGGTTGATGTGACGATTCACATAGCATGGATCCAAAGTATTTCGTTGATGATATTGTATGACTCCAGAGAGTTTGTTATTGTGAATGTGGTGTCCAACATGACTTTACCAATATAGGTTGGAAGTCTTATGGTCCCTAAGATTCTTTATGAAAGTTGTTAGAAATTGCTTGGATGCTTTATTTGAAGGTTGGTTGGTTCCATTTTATCTTAAGTGTTTTTGTAAATCATGTTTACCGAGCTTTCACTACCGACTACTAATTTGATTATTTCGAGCGCTAACATTATCTCTGTAACTAGAGTGTTGTTGTATGGCTAGTCCAACTTCTCTAATTTTTGTTATGGGAATTCTATGATTGTGTCCTCTTCTTAGCCTTTGTAGATACAAAATTGACTCGCCTATCATATCTCTTGAACGCTTGTACCGAATCAATTTTGTTTTATTAGTATCTATAAGTATATTGTAAAGATAAAAATGTTATTGATTTGTAGTTATATTTGGTAAATTTTTAAAAAAATCTAAAAACTGAGGAAATATTATGGGATTGATTGGAAAGAGCTCTAGATGCTATGGTAGCCATTTTTTATTTCCAGAGCTAATTTGTAAAGCAATTATGTTTCAACTTAAAAAAAATTTTAACTGTATAGGTTGAACTTTTTATAGTGACTGAGCTCACCCCGAAGGGCCACCTCGCCAGAAATCCCCAAGGCGTGCCCGAGAAACCCCCTCACAAGGGCCATCTGCGAGCACAGGATTTTTTAGCTAACTCAGTTCCACCCCGCTTTCCCCGAGAATCGAACTGGCGACCTCGGGTAGTCGTGTGTGAGCGGATTTCGCAGGAACCACTAGGCCACCTACGTCGGCTCAAAACTGTATAGGTTGAACTTTTTATAGTGACTGGGCTCACCCCGAAAGGCCACCTCGCCAGAAATCCCCAAGGCGTGCCCGAGAAACCCCCTCACAAGGGCCATCTGCGAGCACAGGATTTTTTAGCTAACCCAGTACCACCCCGCTATCCCCGAGTATCGAACTGGCGACCTCGGGTAGTCGTGTGTGAGCGGATTTCGCAGGAACCACTAGGCCACCTACGTCGGCTCAACTTAAAAAATGAACCGTGAGCAAAAAAAAATAGAAAAAAATTTGTTAACTCTCGATATCCATTTTCCTAAAGCTTTTTTGTAGTGCTTTTAATGTCTTTAGAAATATTTCTACAAAAAATAAAATTAAAGCCAAAACCAAAATACCTACAACATAATTTCTAAAACATAAAACATAAAGGTACAATCAACCAATCACCCCCTGTGTATTCTAAATTTTAAGTCTCTTCTTAAATCACTGATAAGTTATTTACTGATTTAAGTGAAGACCATTTGTGGCTATAAATTTACTGGTGTTGTAATTTTAGTCTCTCAAAAAATCTTATTTTATGTTAACTTTAACTCCAAGGATCTAAATTCCCATTCAACGTCAAGCTTAAGTTGGGTTTGATTTTTTTCTGTTGCAGTATATCTAAAATGTATATTTCGATGTGTTTCATGAAAATTCTAGATGATCAAAGAAAAAAGAAGTTAACTTCATTTTCAGAGTATGATTTTTTTAATCTCTTATTTTTCTCATTTAAATTTCTCAGTCTTTCTTGATTATAAACTAAGATGTTATGTTTATCATTATTAACCAATGTTTTCAAATTGAATTGGACCAGCCGGCTGGACGGGCTAGTGACCCATCTGGTTATCCGGTGAAAGTCTAGTGCTAAACTTTGGATGTATAAAACTACTAAAACTCGAATAAACACTTTAAAAGGGTGTTAGTGGGAATTGAATTTATAATAGTTCTTAGAATTCCTAGAGTCTAATGTTATTGGTTTATAGATTTTCAAATTCTCACTCAAATCTAGTGTTATTGGTATAATAATTTATAATTCTATATAAAGTCATTTGTTATTCAAAAAGTTGATTTTAATGATTCTATAAATCTACTAAAGTTAGTGTTATTTGGAGTTGTATTCATAACTTTTTAATTTATGAAATAAGATTTGAAAAATACTACATATATCCCTTTAATTCTTAAAATTATTATACTAGTTTATTTTTATAGATTTTCACAATGCACAAAACTCTCTACAACTCTTTCCAAATCAATAAATTTTCAGAATCAACAAACTTTATATAAAAATCTAATTCCCACTAAACTGTTTAGAAATGGTCATGTTCCCAATTAAAAAATACGTTCACTTGAACAAAGCGTCTTTGTTGTAAATCTAAGACTAGGATTTCTTTTTAGTCTTTAGAAAGAGAATATACTCTCGTGTTCATGAGTTACTTATCTGGCGTAATTCGTTAATGACTTCTTCAGCATAGTCCAATTGGTACGTGATGACTGGTTGCTGGTGTGGTAGTGTTACTTTTGCTGTGTGAAAGTTCAAATGGGAAGCAGAATTAAGCCCAAGGTGCACATGGGCCTTCAATTTTCTGAAATTTTCTTTTTAAGAATTAGGGTCCTAACTTGTTAATAGCATACAAATTAAGGTCATAAATTTATAAATTTAAAGGATTATAACTATCATTTTTTTAGAAAAATATGTGTGCACTAGGCCCATAACGTATTTGAGCCGGGCCTGATTGCACCTAGCAAATCTTCCACCATATAATTCTCTATTCACCACAATTAATAACCACAAAGACTTTAACAAATTAATATAATATATATTATAGCAGACTGCTTGCAATTCATATTTGTAAAGGAAATTTAAGTACTTGATAGTGGAGCTTGGTAATCATTCATAACTGGAATGTTTTAAATAGTAGTGATGGTTTGTTTGATCTATTCTTTTTCCGTTCAATTAGTTAATCTATAATGCTTAATCCGCTTTTCCTATCCAAAGCCTTTGTTTATCTATATGGAGAAAGTGCAGCGACGCACTGTAATTTTGGAGTCAATCTAAAAAATGATGGTTGCATGTCCTATGCCAACCAACCTCTTTCTCCTTTTTTTTTCCTCCATGTAGTTATTCAATTTCTAGATAGAATCTTCCTCTGCATTTGGGTTCAAAATCAATTTTCCTTTTTTCATCTATGAAATTTTATTAAAGAAGCCACAATTACATTGAATAACAGAGACATGATATGAAAATTTGTGTAAAAATCTGAGCAAAACAGAATTAATATCTTAGAATTCTTGAACATGAGAACAAGAAAAAAGTAGTTAGGAATGGATCATTGATACTCCATTCTATTCGTTTCAAATTAAATTATAAAAATTTTGTTACAAAATACGTGTTATTTTATTTTATTAAGTTATCTCTTTTTTCTCTCTAACCAAATCATGAAAACAATAAATGTTACAGAATTCGAATAGTCACAAAAAACTAAACGCTTGACTAATCTTTTAATTTATGTGGAATACTCACTTAACTAATTTTTTTATTTGAAAAAGAGGGAATGGTAAATTAACCCACGGTTCACTCCGAAACTTTCCGGTTCAGCAGGTGGATCCGTTTTGAAAACTACTTCTATTAATGGTGTTAAACAATTGAATATTCCCACGTCAGCAATCCAAGAAGAAAAACACTCATCTTTCACCTCCTTCCAGCCGTTGATTAAGATATTTTATCTTCTTCCATCGACGGCGCTAAACCATCCCACGTCATCGATCCTCATGCGCTGCTCTCATCCAATAGAATCGCGTTACTTCTTCCTTCTTAACATCTCTCCCAACCCTTCAGACCTCTCCATCCCAAAAACCTAAATCTCAATTTCCCTCTCTCCCTTTCCCGAGAAAATGGCACCAAAGGCAGGAAAGAAACCCGCAGAGAAGAAACCCGCCCCCGCGGCCGAAAAACCAGCGGAGGAAGTCGCCGAGAAAGCACCGGCGGAGAAGAAACCAAAGGCCGGGAAGAAGCTTCCGAAAGAAGCCGGAGCCATCGACAAGAAGAAGAAACGGAGCAAGAAGAACATAGAGACGTACAAGATCTACATCTTCAAGGTGCTGAAGCAGGTTCACCCAGACATAGGGATCTCGAGCAAGGCCATGGGGATCATGAACAGCTTCATCAACGATATCTTCGAGAAGCTCGCTCAGGAGGCGTCGAAGCTAGCGAGGTACAACAAGAAGCCCACGATTACTTCGAGGGAGATCCAGACTGCTGTGAGGCTTGTTTTGCCTGGGGAGCTCGCTAAACATGCTGTGTCTGAAGGAACTAAGGCTGTCACTAAGTTTACTAGTTCTTAAATGATGTTGTTTTTAGGGTTCTAGATCTGGTTCGCTTTTGGTTTTTCTCTAATGGATTATGCTTGTCTTTCTAGTTTTATGATTTGGTATGTAATCGTTGAAGCACATATCGTATGGTGTTAAATCGTCTCTTTTGGAAGTATAATCAAAAGATAATGTGTTCGTGATTAAATGTCATACCTTTCGTTAATATCCCGTTAAGTTCTTGAAGTTTCATGGATAATTATTTTGCTGATTAAATATAAAATTTAATTGTGGTGATTGCTTTCTATGGGAACCTTCATTTTTTATGTTAATATTCTATACTTATGCTGAAAATTACTCAGGTGATGTCAATTAGTGGATGCATAAATTTCATTTGTTACTAAAGATTATTATATAAGATATGACAAGTGTGACAAAAATAGAGGTCAGATGCGAAAAAAACTGACTCGAGTTTGAGTTGGAGGTTTGTATTGGTCCGCTTGTAAGATTAGTGAGGATAATTAACCTCACGTGTCAGTTTGAGGTAAGTAATTAGTGCCTCACTAGCTTTGATACTAGTCAAAGCCACAAACTTTGCAAAACAACTGAAATAACATGCTTGTTAAACTCTCATCATCATTGTAAAATTACCTGAGTCAAACAATTATCAACCGTTCATTCTCCTGTCTTACATATAGTGTGCGGTGGACATTTATTTGTCGTTGGTTAGTTAGGTGACAAATCATTAAAACTCCTTCGCTACAGTTTTAATAAAATACTAACCACAAACTTAATCATATAATAATACGGGCTAAGCGTGATGGCAAAAGCGTAATTTAAAAGAGCAGTTCGCACAAACGTGCAAGCGTCCCCTCTCCCACTCTTCTTCATATATATCACAACGCACAAACCGCACCCTTCTTCTTTCTCCTTAACGCAAATCGAAATCTTCAATGGATCCGTTTCTTAGGAAGATCTCTGCGCCTTGGCCGATCCTCGTACAAGCCGCCACGTGGACAGTGCTCCTAATGCTGACGGTGGGTTTTGCGTCTTTGGCTCCGGAGATGGCCTTTGTGTCGACATTGTCATCTTCCTCGAGTCTCTGCGGGGGAGGAAGAGGTGGGTTGGTGAGGATTCCGATGGATTTACCGGGAGAGATGGTGTGCGTGCCTTCTGAAATGGTGAAGCGATCACCTTTCGACCTGTTCGTGCCGACCATTTTCGCTGGAGTTATGGTTGTTGCATCAGTTTCTCTAATCCGAACATGTTTTGGGATCGAGAGTGACGTATAGATACATGACTGTCTAAAAATTCGTTTCAGACAGTGTATTAACTTTAGGCAGAGTCTCTAGCTCATATACTTTAACATCCAGTGTATAAATTTTATGTTTTGGAATCGAAAGCGTTATCGATACATCATACACGTACGACATAGGATCTAAGAATTTTAAAAGTGGAATAATTTTAAGCTTCTTCAAGTTATCATGATTCTCTTATTTGATATCATCTATAATGCTAAAACATTTTGTCAGATGATTAATATAAAGCGTTTATTAACTTTAAACAACAAGGGTCCTTAGCTCAGTGGTAGAGCAATTGACTGCAGATCAATAGGTCACCGGTTCGAATCCGGTAGGGCCCTTTCTTTATTCTTTTTTCAAAAACTAAGTTTATACTCACCCAGGTTCGGCGCCGAATGAAACATCTACAAATTTAGCCTTCCCGGTTCAATTTTCGCAAAATTTAAAAACATATGTAAATTGACTTTTCTAATACAATTATTTAGCTAAGAAACAAATTTTAATACTCCGCAAGAGTTTACTTCCATGGTTTATCTTTTGTAGCCGTCCCCGGAAAGTAAATACTAATAAAATTCATCCAAAATGGGTTTTTGAAATCACGCCAATAAAAACTACCAAATCATCATTCTTTACATGGATGGGTTCGATAGTCGTCCCCGGAAAGTAACCAAATGCTCTGCAATCGGACAACTACATGTACATGGAACCTAAATGAAGCTAACTAAAGTTTATTTTTTGGGTTTATTTTAAAGTATCAATCCAAAGTCTCAATTGCAGATTTGATAATGGATGCGGTAAAAAATGAGAGAATTGAGTTATTGAACTTTCATTAACCCAAAAGAGAAGATCTTTAATACAATACTGCTAAAATTACACAAACAAAGAAACGAACCAGCACAGTACTAAACCCTAAACCTACTAGATTTCTTGACAGCAAGACTTAATCGAAAACTAAGAAACCTAAAAACCGGTTTTAACCACCGAATCCATAAAGAGTGCGTCCTTGCCTCTTCAAAGCATAAACAACATCCATCGCCGTCACTGTCTTCCTCCTCTGATATAGGAAATGGGAAGGACACGTGGAAGTCAATAAGAAGAGGGTGAATTGACGACACGTGTCGACTGAAGACTGGGGCGTTGAAGCTTGGCCGTTGGAGTTTGTTACAACGGCGAAAGAAGTGAAGAATAAAAGAAAAGGAGAGATTCATTGTTATATTTTAGCTAAGGATTTGAGAGAACTTTTCTTAATCTTTTCTGATTTGAGTGTTCTTATCATCGTTGTTGAGCTGTTTCTTCGTGTAAGCTCTTGGCGTGGTAGGATCGATTCTTCGTTGTATTGACCTTGAATCGAATATTGAGTTTCATATTGATCGTCGATTTTATTGTATCAAAGGTATCAGAGACCAATCGTACCTCGGAATCTATGGCAGAGACGAGATCCCAAGCTTTAATGAAGAACACGGTGACGCGTGAACCAGAAGGCGCGGTGGCAAATCGTCTTGACTCATTAGAGAAAGCGATTGAAATGCAAAACGAACGCCATGCGCGGATGGATGCGAGTGTTCGTGAACTGATCGAGACGTTCAAACTGATGACACAAAACAATCCGATGAATCCTTCATCAAGTGATAACACGACCACCGATCAATTTCACCGTCCACGACAAGGAAATCAATCTCACTATTCAGGTATGACGAGAATGGGAAAGGTTGATTTTCCCCGATTTAACGGTGAAAAGGTGAAGGAATGGTTGTTTAAAGTTGAAGAGTTTTTTGGAATCGATAATACACCTGTGGAGTTGCGTGTTAGGTTAGCTGCAATCCATTTTGATCAAATGGCTTCAGCTTGGCATCAATCTTTAGTTCAATCTGAACAAGATGCCTATGTGATTGAAGACTGAGAGCAATACAGAGTATTATTGCAGGAGAGATTTGAGGATGTGTTGGATGATCCTATTGCTGAGTTGAAAAAGTTGCAGGAAACTGCAGGGATTAGCGATTACCATGCCAAATTTGAAGTGATCCGTAACAGAGTAAAGATGAGCGAGAGTTATTTGGTAAGTGCTTATCTTGCAGGGTTGAATACGGATACACAAATGCATATACGTATGTTCCAACCAAAATCTGTGAGAGAATGTTTATTATTGGGAAGGTTGTATGAGACTGCACATCCACGCAAAAACTCACAGAGTTGGAAGTCAGGCATTGCTCCTAATACGACTAAAGGCTTGTTAGCCAAACCGTATGAACAGAAGAAACCTTTTATGGAAGGGACAGAGAAACCAAAGGAAGTGTGGGGTCAACCAAAGAAGTTTCTGTCTCAAGAAGAAATGAATGATAGAAGATCAAAGGGTTTGTGCTATTACTATGACGAAAAGTACACCCCAGGGCATTACTTGAAGCATAAAAAAACTCAATTGTATACGATAGAAGGGGAGGATAACGATGAGTTTTTTGAAGCAGAGGATGAGGACAATGAAAGCGCTGCAGTGGGGGATATTGCTCACATTTCTGCAAGCGCTGTTGCAGGAGTTACAGAGAATTACAGAACGATGAAAGTCCGTGGTGTTCATGGGAAGAGAGTTTTGTATATTCTTATTGATTCGGGATCCACACACAATTTTTTGGACCCTGAGATTGCAAAGAAGTTGAACTGTGATGTTAAACCACCAAAGATGAAGAAAGTGGCAGTGGCTGATGGAGGAAGACTCACTGTGTTGGGAAGAGTTGATCAGTTTCAATGGACATTTCAGAATGCTACTTTCCAACAAGATACTATGCTGATTCCCTTGGGAAATTGTGATATGGTTCTCGGCATTCAATGGCTTTCTTTGTTTGGACCTATTACATGGGACTTTCTGAAGTTAGAAATGAGGTTTCGGTATCTTAATAAACGAGTGGTCTTACATGGGATCAAAGATAAAGATGTTACAGAAGTGAAGGGAGACAAGCTGAAGTTAGATGAAGAAGCGGGTAACATTTCGTTGATTTATGTTCACCAGAACAATGTTGTAGAAGAAGCTGCTACCTATGCTATTACTACTGGGAATGTGAAACACGGATGTCTTGAGTTGGAGTCGGTGTTACAAACGTATGAAGATTTGTTCAAAGAGCCTACATGACTTCCACCTTTACGAGCTGGTCATGACCACAAAATACCTTTAATGGATGGTTCTAACCCGGTTAACCAGCGTCCCTACCGCTATGCATTGTATCAGAAGACAGAGATTGATAAGATGGTTCAAAGTCTATTAGATGCAGGGACAATTCAATCAAGCTCCAGTCCTTATGCATCTCCTGTGGTTCTCGTTAAGAAGAAGGATAATTCTTGGCGACTATGTGTTGATTATAGAAACCTCAACAGTATGACAATTAAGGATCGTTTTCCCATTCCACTGATAGAGGACTTAATGGATGAGTTGGGAGGTTCTTCTATATACTCTAAGATTGACTTAAGAGCAGGATATCATCAAGTAAGAATGGATGCTAATGATATCCACAAAACAGCTTTTAAGACGCATAGCGGCCATTATGAATATCTAGTGATGCCTTTTGGCCTCACAAATGCGCCTGCTACGTTTCAGCACTTGATGAACACGGTTTTTAAACCATTCTTGAGGAATTTCGTGTTGATCTTCTTCGACGATATATTGGTCTATAGTGCATCAGAGGAGGATCACATTCACCACCTTAGTCAAGTGTTTGAAACAATGAGATGCAACAGTTTGTACGCAAAGAGGAGCAAATGTGACTTTGTTACAACACGGGTTGAATATCTCGGTCATTACATTGCGGCTGAGGGAGTTTCTACGGATCCTAATAAAATCAAAGCGGTGCAAGAATGGCCTATACCGTCTGGTTTAAAACAACTACGAGGTTTCTTAGGACTCGCAGGATATTACCGGCGCTTTGTCAAAAATTTTGGGGGAATAGCAAGACCATTAACAGCTCTCACTAAAAAAGACTCATTCGTTTGGTCTGATGAGGCACAAACATCATTTGAAGCGTTGAAGAAAGCACTGTGCCAAGCCCCTGTTTTAGCTTTACCGGACTTTACCAAACAGTTTATAGTAGAGACTGATGCTTGTGGTAGCGGTATAGGAGCAGTGTTGATGCAGGAGGGTCATCCTATTGCTTACATTAGTCGGCATTTGAAAGGAAAACAAGTGCACTTATCAATATACGAGAAAGAGTTGCTCGCAGTAGTTTTCGCTGTCCAAAAATGGAGACATTACTTGCTACCTGATCATTTCATCATACGAACTGACCAGAGAAGCCTGAAGTACCTCTTGGAACAACGATTAAACACTCCTATCCAACAACAATGGTTACCAAAGCTCTTGGAATTTGACTACGAGATACAATACAGACAAGGCAAAGACAATTTAGCAGCAGATGCTCTGTCTCGAGTAGAGGGATCTGAGGTTTTACGCATGGCAATATCAGTATTGGAGTGTGACCTGTTGAATGAGATAAAACGTTGTTATGCGGAGGATTTACAGGTTATGGCAATCATTGAAGAGTTGAAAATGAAACCTGATGCGAAGAAGCATTTTACTTGGAGACAGGACACCTTGAGAAGAAAAAGTAAGTTGGTGATCCCTGCAGTGGTTGCTTTGAAAAACAAAATTCTGGAATGGTTGCATGGATCCAGTAGCAGTGGTCATTCGGGAAGAGATGCTACACATCAACGGGTTAAGAGCATCTTCTATTGGAAGGGGATGAATAAAGATATTCAAAATTACATCAGAAGCTGCTCTGTTTGCCAACAATGTAAGTATGAAACCGTTGCTTATCCTGGATTGGTACAACCATTACCAATACCTAATGCTGTATGGTCTGATATCTCTATGGATTTCATTACGGGACTCCCTACTTCTTTTGGAAAATCTGTGATCTTTGTTGTGGTGGATAGACTGAGTAAAGCAGCACACTTCATGGCATTGACTCATCCGTATACAGCAGCAGCAGTGGCACAAGTTTTCCTTGATATTGTGTATAGACTTCATGGCTTCCCTCAGTCCATCGTCAGTGATAGGGACAGTGTCTTTCTCAGTGATTTTTGGAGAGAATTGTTTGTATTACACGGCGTTTCTCTCAACTATTCATCTGCTTATCATCCTCAAAGCGACGGTCAGACTGAAGTTGTGAATCGGTGTTTAGAAACTTATCTACGTTGCATGACAAGTGAGAGGCCTCACCTGTGGAGCAAATGGCTTCCTCTTGCTGAATTTAGGTATAATACAACTTTCCACACAGCTGCTCAACTTACTCCATTTGAGGCAGTATATGGTCGACCTCCTCCATTACATTTACCATATCTTCCTGGTGAATCAAAGGTCGAAGTCGTTGCAAAGTCCTTGAAGGAAAGGGAAGACATGATATTGTTACTGCAATTTCATCTCCTCCGAGCTCAGCATCGTATGAAACAGAATGCTGACTTGCATAGAACAGAGCGAAGTTTTGAGATTGGGGACTATGTTTATGTTAAACTCCAGCCTTACCGTCAACAGTCTACGGTGATGAGATCTAACAACAAGCTTTCACCGAAGTTCTATGGTCCGTACAAGGTTATAGATCGTTGTGGTCCGGTGGCATACAAGCTGGAGTTACCTCCTACTTCACTCATACATCCTGTTTTCCATGTTTCACAGCTAAAGGTATTGGTGGGAAATGTTCATACGACCCATCACTTACCAACAGTACTTGCGGATGTATTAGTGAAACAACCGGAGAGGATATTAGCAAGGAAGATGGTCAAAAGACAAGGCAGAGCAGCTACACAAGTATTGGTCAAATGGATTGATCAACAGGAGGAAGAAGCAACTTGGGAGTTTCTATATGACTTGCAGAAGAAGTATCCTACTTTTGAACCTTGTGGTCAAGGTTCTCTCGTTGGGGAGGATTTGATATAGGAAATGGGAAGGACACGTGGAAGTCAATAAGAAGAGGGTGAATTGACGACACGTGTCGACTGAAGACTGGGTTGTTGAAGCTTGGCCGTTGGAGTTTGTTACAACGGCGAAAGAAGTGAAGAATAAAAGAAAAGGAGAGATTCATTGTTATATTTTAGCTAAGGATTTGAGAGAACTTTTCTTAATCTTTTCTGATTTGAGTGTTCTTATCATCGTTGTTGAGCTGTTTCTTTGTGTAAGCTCTTGGCGTGGTAGGATCGATTCTTCGTTGTATTGACCTTGAATCGAATATTGAGTTTCATATTGATCGTCGATTTTATTGTATCAAGCGTGCTCAGTGTAAGTCACGGCGTCTCTTATCACATTCTCGAGAAAGATCTTCAACACCCCTCTGGTCTCTTCGTAGATCAACCCGCTGATTCTCTTCACGCCTCCTCTACGAGCGAGACGCCTTATCGCAGGCTTGGTGATTCCTTGGATGTTGTCTCTAAGAACCTTCCTGTGTCTCTTCGCCCCTCCTTTTCCCAATCCCTTTCCTCCTTTTCCTCTTCCTGACATCTTTGCCTGGGAAAGTTTGGATCTTTCTCGCTAATTAGATTATTTGACTTGAATGAGGGCTTTTGAGATTTATAAGGAAGAGGACTAATCTCAGCCGTTGGATTAGTGTTTTTATTGTACGGCTAGAGATGGTGATCCGGGAGAATGTATAAGAAGGAATGAGAGTCGTCGATTAATATTGAATCGACAGCTGTGTATTGCTGCTAATGTATATATAGGATTGTGCTTTTCATTTGTTGGAGTGTTCTGGTTTGGGATTTAATTGGACCAGTATGTTAACCGGCCCGGTTATGGCTGTGTTTATTATTTGGAATTAAGCGATGTGGTTTCGAGGTGGGTTGTGGATTCTGTTTCTAACCGCGTGTGAATGTTCCTGGTGCAGTGGCTGGGAACAAGGATATAAAATAAAATGAAACTCTACCCAAAACAAAACTAAGCAAATTATATTCGATGATTTTGTTACTTCCTTAGATTAGATCATTTAAAAAAACACAGAAGCACAACAAATGTGTTTTTCTCTCTTTAGCTTTGTGTTTCTTTTATTTTGGTACACTATGAAAGGATTGTTTTTTTTTAATACTAGGAAATTCGAAATCGAATACCGTAATCTCTTCAGATCCAAAATCACAACGTGTAATATTAGTTTCGTTTCAACGATCATTCAAGCTGGAGATCACATCATGTAATAATAGTTTTTGTATTTCCAGCTTCAAAGTCATTACCCATTAGACAAGTATCATGAAAAGGTAACACCAACCTTGTCAAGGAGCAGCAGATATCATCATGTTTATAATGGTATTTGATCCTTTGGTTTACAAATATAAGAAAAAGGTGATTGAAACGTTTTCAGTTTTCACAAGATAATTGGCAGTATACAGACTTAAGCATTAACCATATCTTATTCTCATAATAAAACACAAAGTAGTAAAATGTCTTCGTTATGGACGCTTATTCCCAACAAGCTCGGATTAGAAAAAAAGAATGATTAAACACACATAATCCAAAGAAATTCAAAAACACATTTTCACTTCTCTTTTGAGATTTCATTTCTTGAAAACACCAAACTTGAGACCAATTTTTTCTTCCATAAGAGGAGGTCCTTCACTGAGCTTCACCTTTAGTTCCCAGCCAATAACTTTTTGGTTTTGCTTATGTCTGATTTTCTCTATCTCGGATCATCTGGTGATTCACCAATTCTCCTCCATTTTAATCTCCATGTTCAGTTTTATAAGCTGCACGAGCCCAACTCTCAGTAGATAATCACATTTACGTGAAAATGAAATAATAACAAAGACAATGCTAACCTCTTTAACCATCTTAGTTAACTCAACCATCTTGAATCGCTGGAGTTGCCTATATTGATTGGTCCAGTTTCTTCCCTTCAATCAGACGCACTAGACCATCCCCCCTACACAGCCAAAGTTGTGAACTATATATATGTTATATCCATCTTTGCCATACATAACGGACATGAATATGATAAGCTTGATGACGTGGAGTAAACTTTTGAGTTGAAGCATAGGGTTTGTAATTATCTCTTTCCAAAACATAAATAGGAGCTTGAGTTGTTTACGATAAAGAGCTTTGGACTTGGACTGAGTCGAGAGACTTGAGTGAGAGCAGTTGGGTTAGGCCAATGTTCGGGTTAAACCGACACATCTTAATCCATTCTGATTCAGAGTTATAATACTTTTCTTTTTCATTCTGAAAATTGTTTACAAGATTGTGATTGAGTTTATAGAGTTGATTGTGAGAGAATCTGTACCTAAACTATATCAGCATGCCATGTCTGAAACATAACAAAAACTGCGGGTTCGTGTTCCCGGTTTCTGAAATGTCAGCGTTTATTCTGCAGGGTAACTTTTCTAGTCGAATCTTTAACGTTTATAACATGTATAAATGGTTTGGGATAAAGCATGTGTAGAATAAAAGAGAAATTAAGTTATGCATGGATCCATTTAGATGATTTTGGAAGTGTAAAGCAGCAAGGTGATATAGTAACTAATTGGCTGTTGACAAACAAGATATTAATTGTACAAGTAAAACCATAACCAAAAGTGGATGTACTATAGTGGTAATTATTCCACGTTGTGGCCGTGGAGACCTGGGCTCGAGAAAAAGGCCTTAGAAGACCCACGGTTACTGAAACTGGCCCAAGTTTAGTAATACACGAATAATCTTGTTGGCTCTTTGGTTCCTTTGTTTGCACTTTAATTAATCTTAACACAATTGGTATCGTTATTTTATTGGTATAACCGGTTAACCACACAACCTTATTAGCAAGAAAAGAAAGCCAAAAAGGTAAACAGAACAACCCCATAGTTTCCTTGTTACACACGCCATCTGTGTTTATCAATAGAAATTACATTTATTTGTATAAAGAACGTATTTTGCAAGAGATCTCATGCAAGTTAACGTGGCTTGAAGGATTCTCTGATTGCACAACTTCTTTCACCATCTCTTCAATCTCTCTTGTCTCTTTCCCCATTTCCTCCACACAAAACCCTAATGCACTCAAACTCAACACAACCTCACTTCTGTCCACTTTAATCTCTTCTCCTTCTTCCTCAGCACGGAATATACCATCCACGACTCCTCTGCAATGCTGGAGATACGTACTTAGATTCTTCCCTGGCTCATTCTTGGGGCTTGATGAGAAACTAGGGTTTGGTGTCTTCCCCAACTCAATGTCCCATGAACTGTTGTCATTCTTGGACAGGGCCTTTTCCAGGGCGTCTAGTGATTTGAGAAGAGTGATTTCCTCGAAAGATTTGGTGATAAGACTTATACTTTGTGTTAGACTCTTGAGATCTTTGCCTATCTCGCCAAGAATCTCCTTGCACTGTGGTGATTTTCCTTTTCCTTCTTCCTCAAGAAACCCTATCGCGTAACCGCTGAATTGCAATAAATCAGCCAATTTAGACAATGACTTGAACATCTTTTGGTAGCAAGAAGCATTAAAAGGCGTAAACCAGAAGCTCGGCTCTGCTTGTGCTTCTTCAGTAAACTTCTTGACCAAGTTCAAATGGCTTCTCAGCTTCTTTTGACTCTTCATTATATCTTCTTTGCTCGCTTTACCTCCAAACAAGCTTGCACACTCGTACAAAGCATGGAAGCTTCGAGAGAGCTCAAGTTTCGCCACATTCGCGGCTCGCGTGGGCTGCAAGATAAGCTCCACCATGATCGAACAAGACAACCCTATAAAAGTCTCGATGATTCTGTCGATAGCAAAGTCTCTTGGCTGTCCGAAATTCTTCCTCCCAAGAATCAAAACGGCTCCTATCGCTGCTGAGATCCCTCCGGCTTGTCCGTACATCCGGCTCTTGCTCAAGAAGCTAGAGAAGATAAACCATGGAAGTAAAGAAAGAAACCTAACCGTCAAGAACTTCTGAAAGACAAAACAGCCCATCACTCCATACACTGTCCCTATCACTGTCCCTTGTGCCTTCACATTCGCCACTTTAAAAGTCGCCTCTCTTGCTGCCGCGAAGCTGATCGCTACAGGTAAACCAGCCCAATACCCGTTTGGTTTACTATACAACGACCCTAGAAAAATCGCTAAACCTAAAGAAAGCGATAACTTCAAAGCCGGCATAACCTTCTTGCTGTCCCATTCACTAAACCAAGACCTACTCTTGGTCTTAACCGAGCCCTTGTTCTCCTCCGGTTTTACTTTGGTCTCTTCCGGTTTAGCCATTGAGATGGTTTCGAGGAGCCTGAGGCAGAACAAGAAGAAGTAGAAGGGCAAATCTTGAGATGTTTCCGGGATCTCTTGAAGTGTTTGGAGACACTCATCGGGTTTTTGTAGATCAGTTTCTGGAGTTACTGACGGTTGAGGTAGGTTGTTTACTCGTTTGATAGAGAGAATCACACGTTCTTGTATGTTCTTGAGACCTTCTTTTACTTCTCCTTCAAGCAAGCTCGTAGGAATAGGTGACTTGCTTGCTAGTACCATGTCCATACCTCTAAGAGCAATCTCCATGCTTTGTAGCTTCTCTCCTTTGTTATCGTTCACGCTATGCCATCTCCATATCTTAAACGGAAGCCTCTCCCATTTCATGCTTGGCTATGTAAACATTCCAATGTTAGTTATTATTTACCTACATTAAATAATAAATTATGTGAAAATAAAACGAGAATAGGAGATTTAATTAATTACTTGGTAGCTTTTGATGGTTTGATAAAGCTTGGAGGCAATACGAGACAACTCTCGAGCCTGTGAGACAGAAGCCATCGCTGACGTGGCATCCTCGGCACAAAAAGCTTTCATGTACAGTTTCACTCTCGTTGTTACATTTTGACCTATCTCTTTGCAGCTTTGTTTCACCTGCTCAGTATGTGTAAAAGTAAATTATAATTTAGTTCTCCTTTATACTTTTGTAATAACATTAGAGAATCATATACCATTGCCAACTGGGATTTAGTACTATACACAAAGAATTTTACCAATGGTGAGAAAATTTTTGTTATAATTCCAGGAATTATATTTAATAAAAAAGGGGAATCATATTTGTGTGTGATGCGACCCAGCTTGTACGCAATATTGGGAAGAATTAGGACAAAATTCAGGCGGTGGTTTATGACATAATACAATAATAATGTGGTACGGAATAAAGTTGGGAACACACTTTAAAAACTAACGTCAACATGTTTTGTGACTGTATAACCAAAGTCCACTTAATTATTATGCTCTTTGATTACTTTCTTCGTTGGTTTCATCAATTTATCTCGGACACGTAGAGATCGACAAAATTTAAATTCTACCAAAAGATATTATTTAGTATGAAAGCCTTTAGTCAAAAAAATTATTATTTAACTTCCTGTTGTTATAACATTCCTACAATCGTGACTGATCGAAATATACTTTTGAAGCTAATTCTACAAATAAGATGTTCTTCCAAATGCAAGATATATTAAAACTTTCACGTATTTACATCTGCTTACTTTACGTTAATTTGTTTGAATATTTTTCACGTGTCAACACAAATATATCATTGGTTGTTGAAACAATAATCCAGATCATAGTTCTACTACTACGTAGACAGATAAACGTGTCAACATAAATGTGTGCACCTAACCATACGTAATTAGAAAAGTTCGAGTCGAGTATTTTGTTTGTGTATGCACTGAGATAAAGAGAGAGAGAGAGAGAGATGGTACCTCGCAAGTAGCTAAACGAGGAAGTGGGACGAGAAGTGCAAGAACGCAAGCGATAACACCAAGCGCGGTGCTAGCCGCGACTCGAAGAGGGTGCATGACTGGATCAGTCTCGGCTCCATTTATATAACCAATAACATAAATAAGAACAATCTGACCAAGCGCGATCCGCTTAGCCACCAAATGGGTCGAACCATTTGGTATCACCACCACAAACGCTGCTAGACCCGCGGCTAGAGCAGTAGTTCCGGCCGTGAGCCGAGCTGGTCCAATAAGCCTTAGTGTAATGATAGCGGGGACAACGCTCTGACACGTGGCGTAAAGCGCTAGCCAGCAGCCACGTAGCGTGTCGCCGAGGGTAGCATCGGTGATGATGAGAATGATCGTGACGTAAGAAAACGCAGGGAATGCTACGTAGCGGAGGATCCATTCAGGTCCGTAGAGTGTAGCCGCGCCAACGAGTGTGCAAGCTAGAGCTGTACGGAAGGCTGAGGCTAGGCACGTGCGCCACATGGCTCGGCCTCTCTCAGTCATTTGCATTATTTATAGAGAGGAAAGCCAAAGGAAAGAAAAAGCTTAGGCTTGGGAGCTAGTTCGTTGTTGTTTGTGAGAATCTAATGATTTTGAGGAGTTAACAAAAAAAAGAAATTAGAAGAATATGGAATAAATTGAGAGAGAAGTGTGTGACGATGAAGGGGCTTATAAAGATGTATTCATTTGATGAGTGGGTCAGTGCTCTCTTAGCAGACGTGGAAGTACACCAAGTGGGTTCCACATGAGAAAATTAATGGATTATTATGTAACGAAAAATCAAACCTATCTTTTAAATCGAATATTTCACTCGATACGGCATAGTATTAGTGGCTATATATTATTAAGAATCATATTTTGAGCCTATTTATGTGTTCTTTGTCTCTAGTCTCTAACGACTCGAACATATTAAAGAGGGTCATGATATCATAGTATTTGACACAAAACGTGTCTTAAATCTCGTTTTCATCAAAAAGTAAAATTATTTGTTTCTTTATCTAATGAGGATTTGAAGTTTTAAAATATTGCAGTCGGATGAAATTTTGATCGATGAATGCATAAATTATCAACTAGTCCAAGTTTTGCTCTTTGTTTTTAAAAGTAAGCTAGATGCACGGCCAGCCTTGAAAAAAATTAGAGGCTTTAAGCAATTTAAATAGAGGTTTTAGTAAATTATTTGTAATAATTTGAAAATTTATGTTTACGTACTTTAGTTTTAATTTTTTTGAAGCCTTAAGAAGTTAAGATATTATTAATTAGGAGGAATACCATAAGATAAACATAAAAAAGTTTTTTTACCATCAATTTTTTTTAAATGATTAAAATAAATTTTATTAAAAGGTGTTAATATGTATTATATTCATTGGATTTACTAATCTATATTTAGAGTTTAAAGTTACAGAGTGACGTTTTGGAAGTGTGATTTAAAATTATAAAAATTAAATATAAAAAAAAATTGATCACTTTTGAAATATATTTTTGTGATAAAACTACAAAAATATTTATTTGAGAGATTTATCCATTTTAATGTTTCACTTTGGTGCGCATCGGTTCTGGTTAGATGATCAAATGTTAAGTGATGTGAAGAGGTCTTAGCGGTACAAATTAACGAAATGTAAACGAAGGTAGGAAATAGCTACTGTATATGGTCGTGTGCTAAAAACAATTATAACATGATATTTAGAGCATGTTCAATGGGGTTGCTTAGGAGGGTTGCTTAAGGGAAGGTTGCTTATTTTGAAGAGAGAGGGTAGCTTAAGTTGCCAAAATAAGCAACCCATTTAGCATAGTTCTTGCACTATTCACAGGTCCCACTGACACGTGACGGCCCGTGAGTGGTTTGTTTTATTTTTATTTTTTTATTTTTTTTTAAATAAAAAAAAAATAAAAAAAAAATAAGCAACCCAAAAAGATTGCTTGGGTTGAACATGCCCTTATGTGTTCTTTGTCTCTAGTCTCTACCGATAACGGCTCAAACATATTAAAGAGGGTCATGATATCATAGTACTTGACACAAAACGTGTCTTAAATCTCGTTTTCAACAAAAAGTTAAATTATTCGTTTCCGTGTCTAGTGAGGATTTGGGGTTTTAAAATATTGGAGTCTGATGAAATTATGATCGAGGAATGCATGAGTTATCAACTAGGACAAGTTTTTGCTCTTTTGTTTTTAAAAGTAAGCTAGATGGACGGCCAACCCTAAAAAAGTTAAGAACCTCACCTAAGAACCGTATAATAAACATGTCCTAATTATGTTTAGCACATTTCACTTTTTTTTTGACTAAAGGTTTTCATGTTTATCACATTCTCTCTATGTTTTTTACCGACTTCTCTTTACCACCTCATTATTTTACCGTAACATAAATGGGTAAGCGACTTTATCATATATATAGGCATAGCATGCTAATTTTACAAATGACAAGAATAGCATAAAATCATTTTTTTAAGGAACAAGAAAGCTAATTTAACTATAGTTTTTCTATTAAATCGCTAGGAAATGTAAAAAGAAAATTGAGTTGATGATAAAAATGCATAAATATGTATAAAAGAAGGTTGCACGTACAAAATATTTGGTGTCTAGTGATTTGGACACTAAATAATAATTTCTACACTACAAAACCGAAGATCAGACCCTAAACTATTTAAATGTTACATGTGATGATTTCGAGTCCTCGAAAGTTCCCATGCAAACGTTAGAAGAAATCAACATCCTGATGATTGGTTCAGAGTTCAGACAAGTGGATTGTATATATACATCGGTTTATATGATATCAAATTAACTTTTACGCTATATACAGAAAATATCTTTTACATATCATAGTTACGTATGTAACTAATGTCTATATTGCTTAATGTGTCGACCGCACGTGTATACATATTCAAATGTTTCTCCTAATGTACTTGTATTTTTCTGAATACGTTATCTCACGTTACTACAATCCGTGCCGACAAGAGAAATTAATAATTCACGTTATGTATCCGCCGTTTACGGGAAGACGACCTATTTCCACACCAGAACTATGATATAGTAATAAATGTACACAAACTTTCAACCTCATCCTAATTGCACACAATCGAAGTTTAACAACCTACTTCCACACACGATGAAATTTCGAAACTCGTTTCCACACATACCAAGATTAAGCTTGGTTTTAATGGTTTACTACATTAACCGATAGTAAACCCAAACGAAGATCCAATTAGGGATTCAATTAAACCCGAACCGGACCCTTGTAAAACCCGACCCGTTTCCCTCTATCTCTCTCCTCTGCAATCTCTTCTATCTTCTTCACTCTCTCTATGCTCGTTTCTTTCTCTCTCTCTCTCTCTCTCTCTCCTATGTTCTTTGTCTCTCTCTCTCTCTCTCTCTCTCTCTGCGTCTCATCTCTCTCTCTCTATCTATGTTCCTCATCATCTCTCAATGTTCCTTATCCTCTCTCTCTCTCTCTCTCTCCGTTCTCGTCCTGGAACTGTGTCTCCCTCTATTTCTCCTCATCGTCTCTCTCTCCCTCTGCAACTCTCTCTCTCTCACTCTCTCTCTCTCTCTCTCTCTCTCTGCGATTTGGGGAAAGAGAAATTCAAGAAAAAGAAGAAGAAGATAACGTAAAGGAGAGAGAGAGAGATAAACCGGTTTAATCCGGTTTATATTTTCTAATCGAATAGTAACCGGTTTGTATTTGGTTTAATTAGGTTAAACATTGGTTAAATTAAAAAATATAGAACACTAACCAAATTTAAACCGCTATTTGTTGGTATTGGTTCGTCCTTCAAAGTTTAGGGGGAAACGGGTTTCGAACTTTCATCGTGTGTGGAAGTAGGTTGTTAAACTTTGATTGTGTGCAATTAGGCTGAGGTTGAAAGTTTGTGTACATTTATTACTATATCATAGTTCTGGTGTGGAAATAGGTCGTCTTCCCGCCGTTTACATATTTTCTCATAAAACTATGAGACCAGAGTTCAAGAAAACAGCAGAAAGGGAGACATACAAACAAGAAATGCCCGAGAAAGATGGTCAATGGCGTAGAAAACAAATTCAGATTCAAATCCGTACCACTGACATTTCACACCAAGTTTCAAACACACTTTTTAAGAAAGGAGCATTGGCACGCTCTATGCAAGTTACATGTTTTTCTTTTCTTAATCTCTCTTAGCTGTTTAGCATTTAGTTTACAGCTGTTATCTATTAACCTGAGACTAAACCAAACTCAAGTAGCAACCCTAGCTTAGACATAATTGCACATACGCCACTCGTCTAAGTGACTCTTTGGCTTAGCTTCTTTTAAGTACTTGTAGCCACTTCTTTTGTAGTTCGAGCTTCTTGAATCGAGATTAACATCAACGAATAAATTAGAATCATTGGACTCTATTTATAGCCATAACTTAAACTCAACATTTCGACTTAATAAGCGGCGAAAATTAACCGCAAAAAAAGAGTGCCAATTACTCTTTAACGCGTGCATGTTAAGCACATGAGCTTCAGCCGCCTACAAATCTCCAACCAAATCTCTCTTTGTCCATTAAAGTTAAGTTAGATCTCACCATTGTCCTCTACGTTTACTCCTCTAATTTATTAGTATTACTTTTTAACCCCATATGTTAAAGTATATACTATACTAGATAAGTAACTAATTAAGCTTTACTTTTATCATGCGGCTAGAATTACATCAAGGAGAAAGCCATCCTAACCTTGTTTTAAATAAATAAGAATTAGTGGATTACAAAAGAAGGTTTAAAACATCAAAGTTGGATGGTGTCTGACCACGTATATATTATTCATCTCCCGGAGGCTTCTGTTTCTTTAGTTGCTCTTTCCTGTATTGAAAGAAATCGTTCCTAATTTCTCAATTCCGAATAAAACAGAAAATTCTCATAACATATAGTATTTAATAAATAAATATGGATATGTATATAGCTGATGTCATAGATTAAATAATTCAGGAACTCCAAAACCATTTATTCCCAAAGTGGATTTCCTCTAGATTTCCACTTACATTATGCTTGGTCCTAATTGTGCTGAAATTTACTTAAGATATTTTTTCCTTTTTTGTTTTGTTCCTTGAAGAAGAGGAAGGGTCAAGTGGGACGTTGCGAATCCTTATTTGAATTTCGGTTAGTGCATTTAGTTAGTTAAAGATAACCACTGTATAGTCTTCTTGGCTCTCAATTAAATATTCAACAATATCTCTCTTAGTATATTATAATTTTGCTTTTCGGTGATTTTTTTTTCTAAAGATTATTGACTATCTGGAGTTTAGACTATTTCACCATTGTCTGTACACACATTATTTTATGCCGGTGCTTAGACTCTCATTTTATTTAATAATTTGATTTATCATACATATATATACGAGACTTATACTTACGAGTGCATATTTTGTCCGTAAATTATAACTTATTTTACGCACGCCCATCACATATAAATGTATATATTTAATGTCCTAAATTTGATGGCGTAATCAAAGTTCATGATGCCCATAATGCTCACAATGCGTATGACGATGGTCGTTTACGTGACAACCCCACTCAATATGAAGGTCACTAACTTATTTGCTAATGATCCACATTAAATTGTTTAAATTTCCAATAGTGCCATTATTAGTAATGAGCATAATTCACATCTAAAGATTATCTCAAGAGTGAAAAATTATCATATCATATACATATTGTCCAAGAAGCATCAATATAAGTGATGTGGAACTTTAATAACTCCTCTTAAAACGGTCCAATGAAAACAACCCAAATTCAATATTTTCGAAATACTATATATGGACTACTTTTACATCTTAAATAATAAAAAACTTCTTATGTGAAAATCATATGCTGAACTTTTACCATGTACTCTAATACCATATGATAATGAATCTAATTCACACTTGAATCTGTCTCAAGACTCAAGAGCAGAGGATTGTAGAGAATTGACACATTACATTTATATTGTCCAAGAATCATCAACATAACATAAACAATGTGAGACTCTAATAGCCATCACAACTTTAAAAGATTAGGTTTCAGGAGATACAAATTAACAAATCATGTACAAGTGGGTCCTTTGTATTGTTGTTCAATTTTTATTTTCTATTAGCATTTCTCCTAACAATAAAAGAAGAGAGATAAAAATGGCCTCGAATAAGTTTTGCTGAAACATCTGGCCTGGTCATCACTTGAAAATTAAATACATTTATAATACACAAGTCACTTGTGTGTAATAGTTTTTAAATTTACTAGTTCACTAAGTATAAACATTTACAAGAAAATATATTATAATTGCTAGTATTCTAATTTTAATTTTAATTATTTTATAATTTATATGTATAATTTATTTAATAATATTATATTATTTTAGTTAGACATATAATTTAGATATATAATATCAAGTCGAATTGGTTATTACTTAGACATATTAAATTATATTTACTTCTTTCATATTTAACCAAAGTATTTTAGCTTTAGTATTTTTTGTGCTTAAATAGATTAAAATTCTGATTAGTTTTTTCTTTTTTTTTTTGCAATCAGACCTTTGGTTTTAGGCATAAAAAATTGGATTGTTTGAATTACTCATTTTGTGGGTTATATTGAGTTACACATATTTTTCACAAATCAAAGCACAATTACTTTTGATTCTACTTAAACTAAATTTGATTAGTTTTATATTTGCATTAGTTTATTTCTTCATCTTAATTATATATATATACATGCTTTAGTAAAACTTTTTTTATAATTTGAATTTGTGGAATTTTAAAATTAGTAGAAAAACTTAAATAATGATAAGTATGAAGCTTTATAAGAACATTACTAATAACATTTTAAAAATTCATGAACGGATATCAATATTTACAATTTTTCTTTTGTAAATTCTAGGTAACTTTATATTTAGATGTATAAAATGAATTAAAAATATTTTAAATACTCTTAACCAGAAAATTCATATTGGTTTATATATTTTTATTATATGTATATTATGTTGTATAAATATATAAAAACAATATTAGCCTTTAAAGAAATTTTAGTGTTATATTAGGTTTTATTAAAGTTTGAATATTTTTCCTTATGTAGTTTGATAAGAATTATATAAAAATTAAATCAAGATTAAAAAATTAACAAAAGGAACTTATGCAAAAACGAATAAATATCTCAATAGTATCAATTATAAAATATTTTTAGTTCATCAATGATTTTTTTAATATATGTTATTTAACTTATTTTTATAATAATCTAAGAATATCGACTGGTATAAATAAAATATTTTGATTAATTTTAAAATGTATTATGTTTTAAAGAGATGATTATTTCTACCCTCAATGAGCTTACGTTCATATGATTATCACTTAACAGAAAAATACCAGTGATCATTTTTTGTGAACCGTGAATTAAAGTTTTAAACTTCGGAAATTTATACTAATTTACCTAGAATTTATACCTATGCTTATTATGTACCAAGATTACTCCACAAATAATAGTACATATAAAATTGAGAAGCTCCCTAAACTAGTTTAAGAACTATATATAAACACGCAAAAGGTTAGTTATTCAGAGTTGATATACAACATTTTAAAGGAAAAAAAATAATGCTGATAAAAGGCATTTTGAAATCGTCTTATATATTCATCAAATTATTTGGCAATTGTGGTTGCTGTTTTCTGTTGAATGCAGACTTCTTAATATGAAAATTGTCAGAAAACGTTTAATGGTAATTTGTGAAAGACAACATCCAACAATGTACTCTGGAGGCAAACACTACATCGGTTGAAAGCCTTAAGTCAAAAAAAAAAAATACTGCATCGGCAAAATTTGGTAAACACTATTATCTCATGGTAGGGGCAGTCACTAATTACAGTGATGTCTGGTGGTACTTATTACGGTTAAATTTTGCTCCAGGAGAAGAAACTTTTGGATGTTAATTTGTTGTATTCGTGGAATAGATTGGTGCAGTAAATGTCGTAATGGTCGCGGAACAAAGCGTGTAGTAGGTAGGGTGTGTAAAAACCGAAAATGTGGTTAATAGACAAACCCAATGTTTGGTGAGATTAAAGTAAACTTATAACTAAACTCCAAAACGAAAAATGAACTTTGCGTTTGAGTTTGGTGGAGTAAAATAAAATTTTCACTAAAGATAATGCGAATTTACAAGTGGACTGTGTGATATATGTGAAAGCCTATCAAATTGCCTGAATCAGTTCAGTGTCATATCTATTCCGACTTCGAAAGGTCAGCTTACGTCTCACCGCATCCTAATTTATGAATAGAATATTAAACAAGTGGGATCTTATTAAGTTTCAAAATTAAAATAAATAAATAAATAAAGGATAGGCCTAAAACCAATTATTTATATTTGATAATTTGATCGCTCAAATGTTTTTTTTTTTTGGGACCAGTTGCATGCGCTCGTTCGCCTTTTGGAACATAAGGAAACAGAAAAAGACCGTATGACGTACTTCACGGGCCGCGCAACACACCCCTTTGTTATCTCTCTTACTTTTGTTTTGTTAGGTCACTTCTTCGAAATCTCAGAGCTTCTATTTTTATTCTATTAATTATTGGTATTTAGTGGAACAACAATCTCGAACTAATAGCATCCACAAGTTTATTTACACATTTCAGAATATTTTTGAACTACATACCAATAAAAAGATTAGGCATTTAAGAAAATGATAATGGGCTTTATTGCTAAGTGAACATGATTGAACTTTGACAAATTTGGACGATTTCATTGTTTATCTAGTTGTTTATGCGACGCATATGTTTTTTCTACGGTTTGTTATTCTCTTACGTAAATATTTTAATTGTGTATGTATAGATAACTTATATATTTTTTATTTGCAGAATGCATGATTTATTGCTAGCACAACTGGTGTAATCCCGGTAAAAAAAGAATGCTTGACTTATTTGTCACGTTATTTTTATGTAGACATAAACATTATAAACTAATAAGTTTTAATCATTAAAGCTATAACTTTTTTCTTGCAATTTGACTGGAAAATTCTAACCGGTTTACACCAGTTGTGCTAGCTAAATAAAAAAACAAAAAGTTCCTAATGGACAACAGCTTACATGTGTGCTTAGGTATTTACATATATATAACATATTTACATATACATGTTATAAATATGTAACATATATATACATCTTGTGTAACGTAGATAGAATTTAATTATTTAAAGATTCGTGTTATGGACCGATCAACATATTGTTTGGATCCTTGATAATATGACCAGATGGTTTTTTTTTTGAAACACCTATGACCAGATGATGTTTATAAATTTCTTTTTGGCGCATATGAAAACGATGTCACTACTGATCCAAGAGCTATTTGGCTAAGTTTCAATCCCTCAATTCGTACACATACAAGCAAAAAAAAAAAAAAAAAAAAAAAAAAAAAAAAACTCGTACACATACACTGGTTATAAGAAGTGTCTTCTTTAGACCACCTTTGAATTATTACTCAGCAACTTTATATTGGGCCTTATTTTACTTATATCCATTTGGGCTGTAACGAATCAATGACGACGAAATATTAGTAGACTGGGTGCCCGGCTCATGCCCGGTTATGTTAATAGTATATCAACCAAATTCAAATAATATAGACCCCTTTAGGTAAATAGAGTATCTCTCTAAAAAATCTCTGCCCTCTCTCTTAAAAGCAAAAAAAGTTTTGTTTCTCATTTCTTTGACTCCGACCTTCCACAGTGTCTGAATTGGTTTAATCCTTTTGTTTAATCTCACATTTGCTTCTCTCACTACAAAAAACATGCGATTATTAACCGCGTTTTGCGACTATAGGTGCAATCGCAAAACTTTACGATTGATTATCGATTGTTTTTTTTTTTTCTTTTTTGTTTAACCTGGGGTATCCCAGGCCCAGAAGGCCCAGACTAATTCTCAAGGGGAAGGAATGCCCACGGATAGACGCCCCTCCCAGTTTTTCAAATGGGCCGAAAGCATGGCCCATATCCGTGTAGGTGACAAGAGCGTTGCAAGGTAGTTTCCTCCGGCGTAGATCGAACCCCCTACCTGGGTGGATTGATTATCGATTGTTTCACAACTTATTTGCGACCATGTCAAATTTATCGCAATTCAGTTGCAATTTTGCGGCCAATATTTATAGTCATAATATAGTCATATAAAACAAATGTATAAATGTCTTTTAACTCTTTAATAAAACGTCATGTTTAGGTATTTTTTAAAATATTTGTTTAAATAAGTTAAACATGAATAATTGTACCCAATGGAAAGTAAAAGTAAAATTTCTTCTTAAATTTCGCATAGCTAAAAGGTGTAATATGTATTATTTAACTAAAATTCTTATTAACTATTTTATCTATAAACATTAACAACAAATAAAACTAAAATATGCCCATTTAAATCGGATTTCCTAATCGATGTTTTTAGTTGTTTGTCTTCTAGGCCGGTCATGCCCAACAAAGACAGTTTTGTAAAACATGGTTTTTTAGCAAAAGAACTTTGTAAAAAAAAAGCTCAAGTTACGTTTTAACCATTTTAGAGTAAAACATTTAGGAATCTTAGACTCTAGTTAATGAGTTATGTGCTTAAAAACAGGTTATGTTATTATCTTAAAATTTAGGAGATGATGACTATTAATACTATTTTGTAATGTATGATGTCTTGTTTAATTTTTTTTTTCAATTTTTTATTAAAATATGTAATTTAAAGTAATTTTTTAATTATAAATAAAAACAATAAAAATTTGAGTATACAATTTTTTGTTAGAGTTAAGAAATCTTTGATATGTAAAAACATCATATATATATATATATATATATATATATTTAACAAATAAAAACATCAAGTCTATTAAAACGGAGGAGGTACATGTTTATGCAGTTTGTCACTAAAGTGCTATCTTGCGTTTTGTTTGAGGTGAAGTAGCTCTCATTTCTCTAAATTAACCTTTTGAAGTTTGAGCTTTAATCCAGTTGTGTCATCATTAGCATTTTTTTTTTTTGATAAATCATCTGCTTTACTTTTTTTGTGCACATACTGCTCACTTTTAATCTTTTGATGAGTCCAAAGTTGAAAACCATCTTTTGAGGATTAGTTTGGAACTTTGGATTCTATCTCAGGAGACAACTTTATCAAAGAAGTGGTATGAAAGCTCTCTCACACATTTTCACACATTTTGCTTTTTTTTCTCTCAAAAAGATGGGCTAAAATTGAAAAAAAAATCATGAGACGAGAATAATTGTTGTTTTAACTTAGAGACGAGAATCTTTCATGTGAGAACGCAGATTTTATGTATCTAGTCTGCTTCACGTGGTTTATCAATCTATGATGTAAGTACAACAATAATTTCTCTTTATTGGAGTTTTTATCACTAAGCTACTGGACAATTCAGATTTTGAAATCTTCCCAAAGTTTTTGTTTTCTGCTAAAGATATTTATTTACTATTCATATTCGTGTTCATATTTTTGAATACGTGAAAACTCGTGAAAGAAAATATCTTACCGACACAAATAATTAGGTGAAAGGACAAAACACTGTGAAAATAAAAAGAACAAGACACTGTGTTAGCCTGCATGCATGCCTCGGATAGGACAATGTAACTTTTCTCTTTCTTTTAATATCGAGTAAGAACGTGAATTTCAATACTGATCAAGTCATTTAGTGAAAACATTTATTCTTGAACCAAAACATTTAGCATTCCAATGTTTTTTAGATTTCCTATCAAGATTTTAAAATGAGAACCAAACTAACACAGAGGCAATTCAAAAGAATACATTATTTCATAGTTGGACTTCATGATTTGAACAACTAGTACATAACTGAACCGGGAAATAACAAGCTAAACCAATCAAACCAGAAGGATAAGAGATCGGTGCAATAATACAATTAAAACCGTAGAGCAAGCCGAACACGTAGAGACACACTTAGTGGCAGAAGATGACTTTGAGCTCTCTAGGAGAAGAACAGTCATGCATAAGCGAAGGACTATCATGAGCAAAAGTCATAGTCGAAGGACACGCATGCTTAAAGAACAGAGAGTGGCTTGAAGCTCGACACGTTTTAGGACTATTGTAATGATTCCTACAACACAACTCATCCGTACCAAACGCCTCACACCCACTCTTACAAGCCACCACGTGTCCATTGTGTGACCGGAGCTGAAGATGAGAGGGACACGTTTTCAAGAGGTCTTCACGACAACCAACGACGGGACAAACACCACGGCCTTCGTGAGGAGTCACGGTCATGGGAACGTTAAAACCGTCGACGAGAGAGACACCGTAGGAGGATAAGTCTTGGTGGCCACCGTGGTGGAGATCGAACTGAGCGAGAGAAGCAGGAGTTGCGCCTCCTAGTCCGTTGCATTCGAGACGGTGACCGCAGTCTCCGGTGACGCAGGAGAACTTGCCGTTGTAGTGGAAGCAACCGGTTCGGCCCCATATGCGACCGGACCAGTGGGTAGAGGGTGGGGAGAAGGAGCGGTGAGTGTTGGTTGGGAGAGCGAAGCCACCTTTTTCAAGGACGGGGTGGCCAGCGTTGGGCTGAATGGCTGGCCAGACAGTGAAGGGACAGTGGTTGACGATGGTGAGGAAGAGGCGGCCGGTGTCTGCGGCGGCAGCGGAGGACATGAGGAGGAGGAGGAAGGAGGCGGCGAGAGGAAGGGAGGTTTTTTTAGCCATTGTGTATTTTTGTTTTTGGTAATCTGTGAGTGAATGTGACCTTTAATTTGCGACGTGTGTATATTTATAGAGCTGTGCATACGTGTTCACAAGAGTGACGAAAATACCCTTGAGAGTTTTGTGGTATTTGGCAAAGCATTTGGTATGTGCGTTTTATGGAGATGAAGGGCTAACGAGTTTGATGGGAAATTAGTAATTAACTAATTATTGATTTTCTAAAAAAAATCGCAGTGTAGCTTTTGTTTTTGTGGATATAATCTCAAAGATAGTAGTACTACGCAATTCATTGCGCACTTGCACTATATTTTTAAAGGTAAAATTAGATTGTATCGAATATTTCGAAAATATTGTTCAAAGGAGGAGTTGAATGTATCATAGTTGTAGAGCTTGTTAGCTTATTACAAGTAAAACGTAGGTGATACTATAGATATGTTGTAGTTTCTTCTACATAATACAATTTAGTTACAACATTCATCTACAAAATGTGTGTTATCTAGTTTATAGTGACAAGTTTTATGCGTTCAGATTAGTAACCGGCCGGTTCTTTGACAAACACATGTAAACGACAAAAGAACAAAGCAACAAAATAACAACACAACAAAACAACAAAATTCCAAAATTAACAACACTAAAAAACAAGAGGTCTTTGTCTGCTTGAGCAACTTCGAGAACTTGAAAATCGTGCAACCTTTTTTTGGTCTTCCCTAGCCCAATGCTAAGCTGCATATTTTACCCCTCTAATTATTTTACCTAATCGATCTCCACTGCAAAGTTTTTCAAGGATGTGACTGTTCTTTATTCAACGGGACTGGTTTGTCCCGTTCATTTCACATAACAGCTTGCTAATGCTACGAATATGATAAAATAAGATACTATTCTCATTTCCCAAGTATGACGCTTAGATTACAAAAGCTAATGAATAAAAAGCATACATAAAATTCACAATATTACGCAAGCTAACAACAAAAATTTAAGTTGGACATCTTCAAAGTCTAGTACATACATCTAAGTTATTGATACACACAAGACAGATCACATAAGGAATACAATCAAATTTACTTTTGATCACGACTGCATTTAACTTTAGAATGACCTTTTTTGCCCTGATTTTACAACCGTTTAGATATTGCCGGACTTGGTATATGCAAAAAAATATAGCAAGATCAAACTAAAATGACATATTCAAACCTCCTCCCTCTCCTCATAATTGTCTTTGTTTTGGTTTCTATACAGTGCGTTTTCGCTTCGATCTTTTGCTTCTTCGTTGGCCTACGTCAGGCAATGGCTTGCTTGTGCTTGAAGCTAACGCTCCTTCACGAACCTCTTCTTCCTGTTCCATCATAACATAATCATGTGTTCATTCCCTCAATTTCCATTAACGAGTTGTAGTTTACGAGACTGTTACCTCATCATCGGACCCTTCTTCTGATTCAGACTGAGATTCTAGCAGTTCAACTGTATCTTTTGCAACCGCTTTGTTCTTCTTGCTGCGCTTCTCTTGCTCTTTCAATTGTCTAAATCTGTTGTAGTAGTCCAATATAACATCACTTTTTTCTACGTGCTTGTATGAAAAATGTTACAAAAAACAGAGGTAATAAAGAGATTCACTCACCTTTCGCCGGAATCATCAGGCTGAGCAAAAGATCTCTTTGCCCGTCCTGCAGTTATTATTCCGCTTGCGTTTTCATTGACTGAAGGCGCTGCCCCGCCTAGTTTACGCAGCCAAACTTGTTGGGCGGTGCTAAGTACATTGTTTGTGAACCTAAAATACCATTGCAAGGTTGAAACATTAAGCACCAGCGTTCAATACATACAAACACTCAAATCTGAAAAGAAAGTATCAACTATAAATCTAAACCGCTAAACGTGTTTCGTTATTCAAGAACAAGCTTCGTATTACTGGGAATTATTACATACACTCTGAGAATGAAGTCATCTAGATTAAAAAAAGGTTTAGAGTTTCAAAGGTGAGGGAAACCAACCAGTATATAGATAATCCTGATGGGACAGACAATGCAAAGTAGCCTATCATGAGTGGAAGAAACTTGAAAACAAGAAGTGTGTTCTTCTGCGCAGGATCGTCTGTCTACCAAAAAGAAATAAAATTGAGCTTAGAAGTTTGACATTCATATCAAATTATTTTAGTGAAACGAATTAAAAAGAAGCTTTTGTTATGTTTCTCACTTGTGGAGGCTTCATAATCTCCATTGACACATACTGGGAGACAATTAAGAGAACAGGCAAAACAAGATACGCGGCGGTGTCAGCCCACCCCAATGGTGGATGTCCGTCCTGCACCATAAAACGACATTAGACTACAAAATTGTATTCATTCATGATTTAACAAAAAAGTTAGAGGCTTTCTTTTCTTCTCATTACCACAAAAGGGAAAAGCCATGAGACGCCAGATCCACTCTGCCTAGCAGCTATACTTGTTGGTCCACCAAGAGAGGGAATCCAAAAGAAACCTTCTGTGAATAGTCCCTGCAAGTAAAAACCTTTTTTTTCAGCAAAACTGAAGCATACATAAACAGAGCCCACCAGCTAATTAAAAGAAGCACAAGGAGTATCATGAACCTCGTTGGCCACGTTGGAGAGAGCTTGGTATAAACCAATCCAAACTGGTATGGTGGCTAAAGTTGGTAAGCAACCTAGCATCAATCAAAACAAACAAGATACTGTATATAAAAAGCACACTTTGACGAAAACACTAGTAACTTGCAAAACGCAAAACTTTTACGAAAGTACCTGCCAATGGATTGACACCAGCTTGTTTATACAAGCGTGACGTCTCCAGTTGTATTCTCTCCTATGTATAGACAAAAAAATAAATCAGAACAAAGAGTCAGAGTTGATCATCCTCATTCTATAGCCTAAAACTTACAAAATCTTTTTAGCCACAAAAGATCACCTGATTGCCTGCGTAACGTTGTTGAATGGCTTTAATCTTCGGTTGAAGATTTTGCATCGCCATCGTTGATTCAACCTACATAATGAACAATCCTAATCAGTTCAGCAAACTGCTTCCAAAAAGTTAAATGAAAACTTATTGTCAATTGGTTTTAATTTGAAATTCATAATAAATTCGAATTTGACATAATATCAACAACGCCTAATGTTGGATCACCCGTGGAAATTGTTCCCACAGTTGCCCACACAAATGGAGAAGGTTGTTGATGAAAAATCCACTTTTTGTCAATTGATTTTGAGTTGAAAACTCATAATAAACCAAAATTTAACATAATATCAGAGTTACCCAATGTTAATGAAAAATTCACTTATTGCAATTGGTTTTGAGTTGAATATCTATGACTATAATAGATCTAAATTTGACATAATATCAGAGGATCACCCGTGAAAGTTGTTCCCACAATTGTCCATGTTAACCATGAAGGTTGTTAATGAATGAATAAAAATCCCATTTGACACCAAATTCTCAATAAAATTTTGCTAGTAGGATTGAGTCTAACAGCAAATTGTAATCACCTGTTGCTTAGTCAAAGGGTAGGTAGCTGCCTTGACGATGAGAGTAAGCAATATAATCGCAAATCCATAAGCGTACGGCACATGAACTGCCGTAAGTCCATCCTTCAAAAACTAAACAATCCAATACGAGATACTGTAAATCTCGGAATCATGAACTACAACAAAGATTGAAATCACCTGCTGAAACTCACCTTAAGCACCAATTCCATACCATCGGAGATGAATCCGAACCAACCACCACTCTTCTGCACCGCCGCGGAATCAGTAGACACAGCTGTATCAGCACCGACTACTGCGGCGTCGGCTATAGTGTAGAGGAGAGACTCCGCTCTGGTGAGAATCGCTCCGATGTCATGGAGAGGAGGAGGGATCTCGTTTAAGCTGAACCGTACCGTTGTACTCAGATGCTTGTTACTCCTGTACGGTAGAAACTGAAGGCTTCCTCCTACGTGACGGGAAGATGATGACTGTTTGATCAGAGGCGAGCCGAAGAAGGAAGATGGAGACGAGACTAGAACTCTCGCCATTGGAGAGAAGGAGAGGATGAGAGGAGAAGAAGATAAGAGTTTTATTTTTGGTTTAATTTATGGATTCAATTAAGAATAAAAAATGGAACGGAAAATGAGACGATGTTGGTGATCGGGCGTGACCTTTTTTCATATGGTGGAGATTATTCTCCAGTCCTCGCAGTCCACGTGGCCGTGTATCCAACGTGGGATATGAGTGTTATTTAATTGTCGTCAACTGTATAACATAGCATTATAATGAGTATTTTAAAGCACAATAGTCTCACATAGCATTATAACACTTTTTTTCCCCCCAAAATAGTACATAAGAACTTTTTTTCTTAAAAATTAGCACTAATTAAAATAAATTTTCAACTTTATATATTAGATTTGGGTTAATGATTAATTAAGATTTATATTTTAGTATTTAAGCGGTGTAGCTTAGATATTAAACTAAGGTTTAAAGTATTTTAGTCATTTTATTTTTCTTTATATACAATTATATATTGTCATACATTTTTAATGTCATGTTTAGATATTTATTTTGTGTGATTTATGTTTTTAGGCCAAAATTTCCTAAATAATTCTTCTTATGTATTCATTTTTATTTTGTTAGCATTAAACTCACATTTTCATAATGCATCTAAATTATAAGCCAATTTGTGCCCCTCCCCCCCTTTTGATATGCAATAAAACATGTTCCTATACACCAGAAACAACCAGTAAGTTATTATCTGATGGTGAATGAAATTTCACTTGTTTGTTCTTAATCAGAGTGCTTAGTCCTTTAGCATCCTTATAGAGGACCGTACCCTAGTTCTTTAGTTATCGTTAGATGATCTGAAAGTTCCTCTATTTTTTCCAAAGAAAATGCTTGAAAGTTTCTAGCCATGTATCAGCAGGTACTCTTCCTTGTGACCACAACTTCAAATTTTTATTTTATTTCTTTTGAATGAAATGGTCGAGCGTCTTATCCAAACCGCTTTGAGAACAAAGTAGAGAATATCATCCTCAGCCATAATAACAGTGAAGTTTCTAGGGTTGGAGCATTTCAGCCAGATTCAATGGTTACTTTCCAGATAAATGCGATTTGAAAAGCTTGTCAATGCTTCATATATATATCCTCTATGTGAACAAACTTGCTTTTATTTTCCATATAATCAAAAACATGAATCGCTCGTAGACATACAATAAGACTACATGATAAATCAGTCAATCAGTATATTAAAAAGAAATTCTGGTAACTCTAGTTGACATCTTCTACGGTGTAACTTAAAATACACTATTAATAGAGTGGAGAAACAACTTAAACTTCTAAAACTACATATTTCTATATATGTCCAAATCGTGTTTTTAAACGGCATAACCTATTTAATTCATATACAATTGTGTGCATGTGTTCTACATATTGATCTTTTGCACTCTCAAAAGATATCCAATTTTTCTTTATTTTCTTCCACACTTTTTACAAATTCTCTCACAAAACTTATGTCATGGAAATGGCTAATAACACAAATTTAGATATGGGGAACTATGGAGATATGGATATGGAGCCTGACATAGAATGGATAAATAATTTGGCTTGGTATGGTAAAGCTGTAAGAAGTGATGGTCTTATATGCGTGGTACATCCAGGTGAGTTATCTTCATATGGCATTTGGGAGAAAGTTCTTTTCAACAAAGTTCGTCTTCCCATTTGGCAATATCCTCTTCCCAATCTCGAGCTTGTCATCTTGCTTGTGTTCTTCCTTTGGCAAGTCTTTGATATTTTGTTCAAGAAATTAGGTCTTTTGATTCCAAAGTTCGCCTCCATGATGCTTGTAAGTTCTTTTTTTATATATATTTTTTATTTATTTACTACACAACATCCTAATATAGTCTTTATTGTATTGAAAAGTCGGGGCTAGTCTTGAACGTTCTACTTACTATTTCGGGAGAGAAGTCCATTATTCAGGAGATCTTATTCCCCGAAAATAGAATCGACATTCCAGGATGCCTTGGATCATTTGGCTTCATGATTTTCTGGTTCCTCAATGGTGTGAAAATGGATGTTAAGACAATCTTCAAGGCTGAAGCACATGCTAGACTCACTGGAGTTGCAGCGGCTGCTCTGCCTATAACGGTTGGCTTAGTGCTTTACAAATATAAACCATTTGAGAATAGACCGCTCAAAGCCATAGAGTATAATACATTGTTGCTAATGGAGAGCCTCACGTCCTTCTCGGAAATCGCGAGACTCTTGCTTGACCTCGGCATGAACCACTCATCTGTTGGTCAGGTGGCTTTATCCACATCTGTAGTATCTAATATGGTTGGAGTAATGTTCTGGTTGGGTATGGTTCCTCTTGGTTTTCAATCAGTGGCTCAAAGTGTAGGTCTACTTGTAAAGATGTTCTTCTTTATCATTATTGTCTTTGCTGTTGTGAGGCCAATAATGTTTAAATTAATCATAAGGAAACGAGAAGGGAGACCTATTGAAGACAAATACATCTATGGGATTCTCATCATGGTTTTCTTTTCCTGTATGTATTGGGACGGTCTTGATCAGTTTCCAGCACTTGGAGCTTTCTTTCTCGGTCTTGCTATTCCTAATGAACCTCCTATTGGTTCTGCGTTGGCCGAGCGATTAGAGAGCTTCAACTTTGGTATTATATTGCCTCTCTTCTTGTCAGCTAGTATGCTCAGGGCTGATATAAGAGTTTGGAAAGACGTTTTAACATACGATAGCAGCAATGACAAGAAGTTCGCAGTTGCGTCTCTTGTCTTGCTCATCTTCTTGTTGAAGCTTTCTGTCTCAATGATCGTACCTTACCTCTATAAAGTGCCGTTGAAAGACTCTATTGTTCTTTCCCTTATAATGTCCCATAAAGGTGTAATAGAATTAAGTTTCTACCTTTTCTCCTATGACCTCGAGGTTAGTCTCTCATATTTACATTTCCTGATAATTATTTCATTTTCTTGCCAGAAAGAAAATAAAAGAAAAAGATTCACTACTACATTGGTTTGATATGTATACAGCTTTTGGACAGAGATACCTTCTCGATCCTAGTTTTGTCCATTCTCCTAAACTCGTTGTTCCTACCAATGGCGATCAAATTTCTCTATGACCCATCAAAGCGATTCATGAGCTACCAAAAGAGAAGTTTGGGAAGTATGAAGATAACTGGAGCCCTAAAGACACTTGTGTGCATACATAGACCAGACCACATATCTTCCATGATAAACCTTCTAGAAGGTTGTTATCAATCAGACAAGAGCCCTCTCACTTGCTACGTGCTTCACCTTGTCGAGTTACAAGGCCAAGAAGTTCCCACTTTGATCTCACACAAAGTCCAGAAACTCGGAGCTGGGACGGGAGCAAAATATTCGGAAAATGTCATCGTCTCTTTTGAAAATTTCCAACGTTACCTACGTGGTTCTATTTTCATAGACACATTTACTTGCATAACAAACTCGAACCACATGCAAGATGATATTTGTTGGCTAGCTCTAGATAAAGCTGTCACGTTTATCATTCTTCCTTTCCACCGGACGTGGTCTCTCGACCGAACATCCATCGTGTCCGATAGTGAAATGATCCGGTTTGCTAATTTTAACGTCTTGAAACAAGCTCCTTGCTCTGTCGGTATCCTTGTTGAACGTCATCTCGTTAACAAAAAGAAAGAATTCCAACAAAACCTTAAGGTATATATACGCACAATTACATCTTATCATCTTTTTATAATATTAGTTTTTGTACTGTAACTAAGTAAAAAATAACTACACATGGTTGTTTCTACGGTGGTTCCTACTCTTGGGTACATTTACCCGAAAGAATCAAACCGTGCCGAACCAAAAAAGCTAAAACCAAAACGAAAGGTACCATAGTTCTTAAAATATAATTTATACACTTAATATTAATTATCTTTAATTGTGAAATAACAAAAGTTCTAACATACTATTTATAAACAAAATTACTCAAAATAAAATTATCCAAGTATTATTTTATCCAAAATATTTTAAATTATCTGAATTACCTGATATTTTATCTGCACAATTTAAATTACCCGATTCTTTTTGAAAAACTTAAATTATTAAAATTTATCCAAATTAACCGAAAACTATAACCAAACCAGAAATGAATTGGACCAAAAAAATTCTAGGATATTAGCTGGTTTTCAATATAGTTATATCCGAACCGAATAAAAAACTGATATAACAAAACTGAACCAAGTTTTACGAATATCCGATCCTATATCTCTAGACAAAAACAAAAAAAAAAACCAAAAAATTGAACTGAAATCGAAATGCCCATGCATAGTGGTTCCTATAGTCTCCTTAAGTTGAAATGAATTAGGATTGAGACTTACTAAGTACTTGGATATACTTGAGGACAGGTGTGTGTGATATATGTGGGAGGAGAAGATGACATGGAAGCATTGGCCTTTGCAAAGCGAATGGCCCATCAAGAGAACGTAACATTAACGGTTCTATGCCTTCTAGCAGCCAAAAAGAACAAAGAAGCGACAGGGCAGGATCAAATGCTCGACACAGAGGAACTAAGAGAGTTGCTACGAAGCAACGATCCAGGAACCTTAAAAGAAGGAAGTTCCATGACTTACTTAGAAGAGAGGATATTAGACGGAGCGGATACATCTATGCTTCTACGCTCTATGGCATTTGATTACGACCTTTTTATAGTAGGCAGAACCTGCGGTAAGAACCACGCTGCGACTAGAGGGATAGAGAGTTGGTTTGAGTTTGAGGAGCTTGGAGTCATTGGTGACTTTTTGGCCTCACCTGATTTTCCGAGCAAAACATCAGTCTTAGTAGTTCAACAACAACAAACCATAGCCAATAATTAGAAGTGGAGTAAAACACACTACTTGTTCCATATCTCTCTTTTTTTTTTGCATCTTATTGAGTTATTATAAAAATCTGAGCTGTTCAAATATTTGTTGTAACGATAATTATAACTTACCAGATGAATGCCGGTTCTCGGCACAGCCGAATAAAACTTTCTCTTTGGCTTCCAAGTTTTAAAGAAGTATTATAGATAGGTCGCGCAACTTCCAAATAATCAGATTTTTTTACACAAAATTATTTATAATTTTTTACACAAAACTATTTATAATTTTTTTATGGGCTTTTAAGTCTTAGATCCGGCTCTGGCCAAATATCAATATATGTAATTATTGATTTACATGGTGACATATAAATACAGTGATTTGAATTAATCATAATTTCGATAATGAATTACTTAAATCTTAAGGGATGAAATTTAAAATACCTTAAAATGTAGTGTTACTGGATCATATTTTTGTACATATATTTAAAAATAAAATTTGTTTTATTCAGTTAAGTTTTCAAATACTTTGTTAAAGTCTAGCTAGTATTATTCAGAATTAGATGATTTTTATTTTCATATGTCTATGAAGTATTTTGAATGAATCATAACAAGTTACTGATGATATTTAAAATTCATAACATATGTAGGGTAAAATAATGTAAAATTTGTTGTGATACTATGGAAACATTAAGTAAATCAAGAAAATAAGATAAAACTAGTGTTTTATTGATCTTAAGAGTAGGAGTACAAGATATTGGCAGTTTTAGTTGTTTGTCTCTTAGTCGATCCTCTTCTTCTAGGGTTTTAGAATCTCTTTTATAATCAATCATAGTCAGAATATATGTTAGATTTTTCCATATCCCGAAATACGAAAAGATCTTTTTTATCTATTTATTTTTATTTTTTTAACCCATAGGCCACGCGACCCGGAAGCAAGAGAACATAGACATACGTCTTGCTCTATTGATATATAGTGTTTTTTTATGTTATTTAGACATTAATTTTAGTCCTTTTAGTGTTTAAAGATTAAATTTAGGTGTAGTTAGAAATTGCATAGGTACATTTTGCATTAGGGGCTTGGAATCCACAATCAAAAGCTTTGGGGTGAAATTAAAGGAAACTCTTCACTAATTGAAAGTTAGGGATGAAAAGAGAAGATATGCAAAAAAGCAGGGACCAGTTAAGTTAAAACAAAAGGGGAGAGTTTTGTTTTCTTAAAGCTAAGAAAAATAAAATTTGCAGAAAAATACAATGTAAAAGAAGCATCGGGTAATAAAGAAACACAAGGATTCAAACAAACATAAAAGGATGGATTGTAAAGAAATCAATAAGCAACGTCACAAGTTTAGAACATGATTGTATAATTTTTCATTCTCGTGGTTCCAGTTACTATGTTAACAACTTAATGAACTAACTTCACTGAACTCATGAGGTTAAATATGCACTACAACCAAGTTTTGATAAGTTTAAACAACACAATAACATCAACTCTCGCGGTTTAAAAACTCTTTGCTCACATGAATTAGTTTCAGGAAATCAAATCAACTCTCATTGCATTCAACAAACCTAAACTCACGAACTGTCAAGTTCAAGCAAGAAAAACAAGTAAAGAAAAATCTGAAAACTCTCTAAACTAGCCACTCTAAAATTAACAAACCATAGAACCCTTTGAAAACCCTAAAACCCAGTTGTGAAACTAGTCAAAATAATATATATAAGTAAATAACATGTCATAATATAATTTTAGGCAAAACTAAACCAGAAATAAAGAAAACCAAAGTTTTCATTTCCTCATACCTTGCACTTAAATTCAACTCTCTAGGTTCCAAATCAGCCTAATACCCTGAAATGAATCGATTATATAATAAAAGACTCTAGAGACACTGCAAGTTAATAAGAGATTCAAAAAATTTAAAAATCGATATATCAATTCTTCTAGACTTGAATTTTTGCTTGTTCTAAAGTAAAGACTAACAAAAACTTAAATCTGGTAAAAATATTTGAATATGTGGGAAATCACATATCCTTTAGAACACCTTCTCACCACTACCAGATATAAGCCATATAAGGTAGTTCCATGTATTCGATCTTATCTTAGCAAACTAACTATTTTTCACCTACAACTCACATGATATCCAAATTCACCATCATTGACCTTATTTAGGATTTAAACATGTAGTCTCATTGAGTGGGTATTGATCATAGGATACGTGAATTCTTACCCATTTAGTTTGTGATCACACATAATCTTATTTATGTTTTTCCCCTCTCCTTTTTCTCACTTCCTTGTCAATTTTTCCTACTTTATTTTTTCTATTGACTGAGCTTATTGGACATGCTTTGATGAGACGTGTGCACTAGTAAAATAACCACCAAGGTGATGGCTCACTTTTGTTGATCTTTATTCTTTTTTTCTTGTTGTTGAAGGGAAGATAGTTTGTTTTCTTGTTTTTTATGCTGAATTGAATTCTTCGTTCCGGTTCTTTAGACACACGCGCATGTACTAAGAGGAGTGTCATTTTTGAGACAAAATGACATATCCCACGGTAGATTATTACATGGTAACACACATAATAATTTTCTTCATCAAGGAAATAATATAAATTCACGCAAAAATTTATATGATCAATATTGATTAGTAAATATCACTTAATGTTATCCAATATGAGCGATATACAAATTCATCCATAAATTTATATGATCAGTACTATATATTTAAACTTTAGAAAGAAATATGAATTACACATTAGTTTTAACTGAAACTACGTTAGAATCATTTTATTATTGATGCGAATTTGCTTCTTCTTTTTTCTGCTTAAATAATGTTAACTTTAATTTGTATCATTTATATAAGTAATACTAATTAAAATTAGAAAATGTATCAGTTACTTAAATGATGTAACCATAGTTTGAATCATTAATTAAAAATATGTAAACTGATATAGATTTATATATGTTATTTCTACGGAAATGATTTCAAATAAATTAATAACAACATTAGTTATTATAAATGATATTAAAACACAAATTTTATAATAGTTAATTATTATTTTAAATTAATATCACTTGTTTTTCTGATACTGTTCATGTGAGGTAATATAATCATTTTCGTAGTGTTTTTTATGAACTGTTTTTTTTTTGTAGTGTTACGAATGAATATGTGGACGCAGCTTCAGCAACTTCTCTAATGTGTCGCTCACTGAATACCGTCGCTACCCCAAAGTCACCCTAATAAGCTTATCAATCAGCCTCAAAATGAGCACCCAAAAGTCTTTATGCATACGTCTAACACCAATAGCTTTAACTTATGCTCTAAATTATTTTTGTCAACAATCTATAACTTACATGTAATAAGTGGTCGTTTGGCAAACCAACCCAGGCTGTGCACCACTCTCGGTCTGATGCAGACTTATTTTATTTGATAAATGGAAGTTTGAAGTAAAAAATAAATTTAAGAAAACAAATTCAAATAAACTAGTACTCCCTCTGTTCCTTAAAGATGCATATTTTACAAAAAAAATTTGTTCCTAAAAGATCCATGTTTTACATTTTCAATGTATGTTTTATTATCTAATTGTAAACTTCAAAAAACTTAATTGCACTAATTGATTTTTTATTGGTTTAAAATTATGGAAAGAAGTTAAATACAAAAATCTATGCAAATTTATTATGTTTTATTAAAAAGTGTGAAAAAACTAAAATATTGATCTTTTAGGAACAGAGGGAGTATTATTTTTGAATTTATCGCTGTCAGCAATTTGCAGAGTCTAAAACCATGATTAAAGGGGATCCTTAAGTGGGTTTTTTAAGGCGTATGGCCCATGAACAGTGTAAGGATCAATTACAAAAATTATAAATTAAGAACCGGTTTTTAAGAGTTTCTTACACTGTGCACGGATCCATTGACACGTGTCAACTCGCGATTGGTTTACTTAAAAAAAAAAAAACTAAGAAACCCATTAAGTTTCTTAGGGTTAAAAATGGCCTAATGGGAGTAACTACGACAATAGTAATGGCATAAGTGATGCAATCCTATATGTTGGAGAGGGTTTTACATTTTAAAAAAATGTATACGTTACTAATCAATCAATTTATTTTGGATAAAATTAGCATACAAAATGAATTATTTTAAATAATCATCAGTTTTACTTATATTAATTAAAAGATATATCAGATGACAAAAAAAAAAGAAATAGAAGATGTATAGCTTTCGTATATGAAAAAAATGATGTATGAAAGATTTCATGGCCGTCACAAATTTTTAGTAAGCTAAAGGTTTATATTCACTAATGAAATAACGTTGCAGTTTCTACAGGATCTCGGAACATATGCCTTTGATTTTATCTTCGCAAAAGTTGAAAATATAAAGATTCCATTATCTCTAATTGATTTCACTGCTTTTACACAGGCCAATTAACCTGAAGTACCAGCAATACCACAATCGAATGGTATGTCGTTGTAGCACTTCAGGATCGAATCCACAGAGACCAACGGTTACACGACGAGGATGCGAGATGAGAGTTAAGCTAAGACTAAACAGATGGATTTTGTTTACTAAAACTAGACTGAAACGAAATAATGCAATGCAATGTGAAAGATGCAGAAAGTGTTAATGTAAGAGAGCATTGGGCAATAGGAAATCGCGGGGACTCATGACTATCAGACATGGACATAATCAACCTACTTCCGTAGAGCTAATCATATATTGCTAGCAGGGATTTTATTAAGAACCGTCTTGAACTCAAACACTATATTAGAATTAACCTACTTCCGCAGCGCTAACTCTCTATGTTATAGAAACTTCCACACTAACTTCCGCTGAGTTTCGATTTCTAAACAAGCATTAAGAACAGGTTCAATATGTTCACAAAGCGCAATAACATCAACTTCCGAGGGTTAAGGACACTTTGCTCATCTAAAGTCTTTTCCGGAGTTTAAACTATCACTTTCGGTGCATTAAACAACCTTATATCATGAACTAAGTGATCAATTCAGTTCAAGCAGTAAGAAATCCAGTAGACAAAGAACCAAAACGTAAATCCCAAGAATCTAACAATCCTAAATCAACAAGCCATGAAATCCCTTTTGAAATCCTAATACCCAATTGCGCAAACTACTCAAACATCAACGAAATTAAGATAGAAAACATGAATATATACACTGATCTAGAGTTCAAGAGATTTCTCACAGAGAAACTCTATCCCTCAAGATCTTCTTACAAGAAGATCTAAAGAACAACAAGAGAAATCAAAAGTTTTCAAAGAGTAACAAATCTCTCAAATCTCTTCTAAATCTCCTTCTGGTGTTCTTCTGTCTTCTCTGGTCTTCAAAGGACGAAAAATGAAAAAGCTTGTCGAAATTATTGGGTTGGAAGTGGGTAAAATGAGTGCAAAACTCGTTGGTGGAAAGTGGAGCCGGCTGCGCACAGGATCGGTCGATCCAGTGGACATGGATCGGTCGATCCTAGGTGTGTGGCAGAGATCCCTCGATCCATGTTGTATGGATCCCTCGATCCCGTGTAACAGTTCTGCATACTTCCTTGTTCTTCCCTTCTTGTGCCCGAAACTCCAAATTAACGCATTGCGACCTGAAAAAGAACTAAAGACAACAAAAAAGACTCGAAATACTCTATAATAACATAAACTAAAACCGATAAAAACACGATACATCACTAATCATACAAGTAAACTATAGAGGTATACACATTTTCCGCCTAGTTACAATAAAATCAATATCTTACTTTTATATCATCTTAACATAATCATATTTTGAATGACAAGATCCCATCTCTAAATGCTTGGTGAATGTTATATCAAATGGGTAACCTTTCCACACAAAAAAAATCTTAAAGGGAAAGCTGCCTCCTCCCAAACCGCTTTCAAAAAAATAAAGAAAAAAGCTGCGTGCTCCCTTTCAATTTGTTGACATCGAATCTGATTCTCACACCACCACCTTCTTACTTTTATTACTTGTCATTATCACTTTCTTACACGTTATAATTTTTAATTTAATAAAAACGTTTTTAACTAATCTGAAACCTTTTTCGATATCCTACATATATAAAAGTACAACCACTGACTTTACTTTGTAATGATAGAAGCCATAAAATGAGTATTATGTGTTGTAGTTTATAAGAATGTGGGTGAAGCTAATGTAGTATTTAAAGGTCGACCTTGCAAGGAAGAAGTATCTTACACTAAGTTTGATCTATGCTTACAATGAGCTATAAGCCTAAATGATGATGGGAGTTAGGAGTAATTCTAAGCTAGCATATATAGTTCTAATGAGTCCCAAGGGGATGTTATTAGAACAAAAGGGGTTATATGCTTTCAGGTTCTAGTCAACTAAGTCAAGTGTGACCGTACTAAGTGGTATTTCTTTTTCTCTATTTTTTGGCATATATAATTGAAGATGGTCCTGAAACCCTTAGTAATTCTCCAAATGATTTCACGCTCACAATCCCTAAAACGTGATCGAAGCAATCCAATCAATATAAATGTTCTCACTAGTGCTAAAAAAGTTAAAGAATGAAGATATCTCTAAATTATATGGAACAAAGTATAAAGAGTAAATATAGAGAAATAATGGAACTAATTAATTGTTACAGTGAATAGAAACAGAAAAAACATAGAAAAAGAATAGAACAATTATTTATTTGTCAAATTTTTAGGAAATATTTTTGTATTCTATATTTTTAAATAAATGGCATAGTGATCTCAAACATATAGCATGATATGATACTAATTTAAACTGTGAATATTATTACTCCAAAATTATTTTCAATTAGCATATGAGTTGTACTGGAAAACAGTTTAAGAAAAATGAAACTGAAGTAATTTAGATTATACGTACTTTAGTTTTACGAATCCAGATAAAACGTCAAATTTTAACCTGGTTGCATACTTACAATGCTTCGCTTCATTGAATGGATATATATTCATGCAAATTATGAGTGCTGCAAATATAATCACATCAAGTTGTTTTGAAAGTGATTATGAAAATAGTCTCGGATAGATGTAGCTATAATGATTGATAAATGATGCTAAACCTTCAAAATCTAATATGGAAAGCGATATATGATCGATAGAACTTAGTCATGCTGTTCGTAATAGAGACTTCCACTACTTCTCAAGAGAATGTTTTTTGACCAAAAAAGAAGCCCTTAAAGCAATAAATTAGTTTTAAAATAAAAAAGAAACCGTTAAAGCAATAAATTAGTTTTATAACCAAAAAGAATCCCCTAAAGATAGTTCATTAATGTTCTCATTGCAGCATTAGCTAAATCCTTGAGCAAAAACATGTATATACTTCCGAATTTAACGAGAAATGTTTCTTATAATTTATGAAATGTTGATTCTCTATGTTTTGTCACAAATAGTATTTCGAATAAACTGATAAAAATTTCTGGGTTAATTATGAGATTTTAAAATGAAGAAAAAGAGGGAAAAAAAATAAGATGAAGTACGAAGAGCATGTAAGCTGAGTGGGCATATGAAAAGGTTTGCTGATGACATGCATCAACCATTCAACGTTAAGATTGTTTTTAGGGTAATAATGCAACATGCATATGCGCCATTTCCAGTCTCTTTCTGAAAAGGATGTTTAGCATTTATATACGAAAAGACAAGTTATTAAAGAGAAGAGACGAATCCGTGTCAAAGTAAAACAAATTGAAGAGATGAGGAAAAATCTTTTTTTTTTTTTTTTTTGATAACTGAGGAAAAATCTTTTCAAAAAAAAATTGAAGAGATGAGGAAAATCTTTTCAAAAAAAAATTAAAGAGATGATAAGAAGATTAAAAGATGGGATATAATGTAGAGACAAATTGCAAGATCTCTATTTTCTTTAAAAATAAAAATAAAAGTTCAGCCATATGATAGAAGTTCTAAATGACATGTTTTATCTTTCTCTTTTCATTCTTCTTTTTCCTTTCTTTATCTCTTTTAGTATAGACAAGTTAACATCCCATACTAATCAGTCTTTCATGTTTTATACGATTGTTTTACATATTGAAAATTTGAACGGCAATCAGGAATAAGGCCACTCTTGCACCCCCCCCCCCCAACTTGAGGTGGGCATCACTACTTTTTACTTGCCCGTATTCACTATTAGTTGGTATTATTTAAGTATTTGTTTGATCAAGTTAAATATCAAATAATTTATTTAAATTATTCGTAAGTAAAAGCTAAATATCAAATATTAAAATAAAAGTAACTAATTGGTATTGTTTAGTTTATTATTCGTTTTTAGTAAATAAATTTTTCAAATCATAATAGAATAATTTGTTTATATTTTCATAGGTGAATTTAAAATATGTGATATATTTATATAACTATTTTGAAGTTTTTCTTTTTATATATTATGTTTTTCTTATGTAGATTAAAATATAAAAAGACAATAAAATATTTTTATAGATAATAAAATTATTTAGTTTTGAATTCCAAGCAATCAATAATAATCTACCAATAATTTCATGTAATTTGAAAATAATTTACAAATCACGTAATTTGTAAATTTGCTGTTTTTAGCAAATATTTGAAATTGTAAATATTCATTTTTAAGAAAATAAATAAAAATAATTTTTTTACTACTCATGTAAGTCAAACCGAATACCAAACATATCAAAAATTAGCATTTTCCGGGAAAGAAAGTAAGTAAGCTTTCATGATTACGCATCTATATTATAGTGAACAATTGTACGTGCATTATTAACTAAAATGATATATAACTGCGACAAACTTACCAGAAATCGATAGTTTGACAATGGTCTATCTATGACGTTTTATTGCCGTAGACTAGATTACGAGGTTTTCATGGAATTTGTATCACATCCCATAAACTAGCATAGAAATATACCAGATGGTCAGTCTGAAAATCTAGTCATATGAACTTTTTTTGAACAAATGTCATAATTAGAAAATTATTGTGACTTGTTTTTTTCAATAAAGGTTGATATTGCATTTGTTAAAGACACAGACTTTTTTTGCATGTTAACGAAATTATTGTGAATGTTATTACTATATAGTTTGTTGGTATAAGTTGAGTTGAAGGCATCATATTTAATTTTTAATTAATTGAACCCGTGTGTTTTTCGATTTCTAATTAGTATGTGAAAAGGAGGTTAAAGATGTTCTAATGGTAAAGTACTTAAATTTCTATGCTTACTAAGTGTTCTTAATGCTAGATTGATTTTGCGCATTTTAATCTAGATCCTAAGTGTTTGTAGGACATCGAAAGTGTTTGCATAATGCTTGAATACTTAGTAATGCTCTAGTAAACAAAACGAACGGAAGTTGATGTTTAGATTGGCTAGATGGCTAGTAGACTAAATCTTAATGTATGTTTGAGTGAACAAAACGAACGGAAGTTGATGTTTAGTTCATAATTGCATAAGGGTTTCTACCATCGAAAGTGGATTAACCTATATTGAATGAGATCTAGGCCTATAGAAAGTTATGCTTATTTGAAGTTAGACACCTTGATTTAGAACTACCACCCTGAAAATCGATTGCCTAAATACCCATTGGTTCTTCTTTGTTATATTTGTGTTAAAACTCGATTATTTCACATTGTTCTTGCCACAATAAACCTTATTAGATTGCATTTAGATTAAGCACAATCTGTACTCTCTCTGTCTCACACTCACTTAGGATTGGATTGACATCCTTTCTATACTACATTGATTTGCTCTGAGGATTAAAAATCCTTATCATATGCACACCCGTGTACCTCCTAATGGAAAACATTTCGGTATTTCTAATCCTTGCAGCTCTCAAACCTCATTTACAGCTTCCTACACAACATTTTACCACCAATCGTATGCGATCCGACTTTTTTGTAACATACCGAAAGCATTCAACATATGCGGCTCTGTCCACAATCTCTTGAATTGATTTCTTGCTTGGAAATTCCTGAAGCTTACTCAGACCCAAGCCATCTTCCCATATCTTAATAACCTGACTTGATTTTTCCACAGGAGGCTGCTCAACATATTTATCTGCCATATCGACACCGGTATCCATCTCGGGAGCGGTTTCACTCTCAACTGCCGTTTCTATCCCAGCAGCGGTCTCCGTCCCGGTAGCTGTCTCCGTCCCCGTAGCTGTCTCCGTCCCCGTAGCTGTCTCCGTCTCAGCACCGGTGTCTGTCTCCATAAAATCATCTCCTCTTGTATCATCATCACCATTCTCTGCCTTCATCCCCTCTTTCTGACCATTTGCTTGCCCATTTTCTACGTACATAGTTATGGCATTAGGTCCAATTTCATCAGCATTTCCCTCCAACATTTCGTAGTTCATACCAAACGAACTTGTGCCCACTCTAGACAGCTTCTCTAGCTGATCCGATCTACTTATCTCCTCCACTAACAAAAGACATGTTCGGTTCTCTCTATCAACGGATGTTAAGTAAAAGAACAAATCCTCATCATCATTAATAGTTAACTGTCCTTCACAATCAACCACCAACGGTCTATATCCCAATGACAGCTTCACTTTACTTTCATCCAATTGAAGCTTTTTATACAACCTTTCTTCCATCATTGCCATACTTATATCCTCCACTTCTTTCTTAAAGGTTACACTATACAAGCGATCTTTGAATTTCAAATGTACGCTCACGTGTTTCCCCATTGTATCCTGCAAAAAAACAACAAAATAAAGCCCAGTTGATCTCAGTTCTACCGAGTTATCTTCAGTTATACTAACTTTTACCTATCTAGTATACTACAATTATCAGTTTTACTAGTTTTACTGAGTTTTACACAGTATACTACAATATTCAGTTCTACTAGTCATACTAAGTTTTACCTAATCGATGTTTCGGGTACGATTGAGAACTCTCTCTGCAACCCTACTCACAATTAAATTTGATACATTCAACCACATACTTCCATTGTATACCAATTTCATTTACAAATCGACCCATAAACAATGCTTATTGCACCAAATCATCAAATTCATCATCTATTCCAATTACAACTATCAAATTATTTCTATCCAATGTACATCGATCCGGGAGGAGATAAGATAAGAACTAACGGAGGCATCTCCACCTACCTCGAAGGAATGCTGGCCGGAATCGTCGTCGACAGCAGAGTTGGGAAGCGTGGAAGCTCTGAGCTGAGGGAGGAGGAGGGATCGAGAGGAGGGGAGGAGCTTCGAGCTTAACGACGAGGGAGGAGCTGAGTCATTGGATTGAATTGAGTCAATTGAATCACAAACCGTGAACCGAAACAGAAACCAAAACCATTAACTCCTTAGTCCGAACCAACCCTCAACCAACCCAACCCAATCGATTTAAATCAATTTTTTTTAAACATATATAAGGGCAATTTCGTCTTCTCGCATTGAGTTAATGAAAAAGGGGCATAAGGGATTTTTCAGAACTCATAGGAGATTTTGCATATGAGTTTTGGGGGCACGGGAGGAGATGCCTCCCGTCTACCTATCGTTGCTTGCTGTGCTTTTTAATTTTTTTCTTTTAAATTTGGGTTTCTTAATTTTTCTATGGGTCTTTTGTAACTAGGACAAAAGGTTTTATTGGGTTTATGTAAGGACTTGTATTAAAGTGGGTCTAAACACCACTTTTGCTACTCTATTTAAATTAATGCATCAATCAGTTTCAAAAAAATATATATACACAGCGGAAATTGTTAGGGTTACATTTGATTTACCCCTCTTCAAATAAATTGCATAAAATATTCTTAATTATGGTTCCGGGTTTTTTTTGATAAAATATTTAATTAAGTAAATCTTTAATGATACAAATATATATTGGTCAGAAATAATTTTCCAGTTAAGTTAAACTGTTTTCTTATATTTCAGTGATTTAAAATCTTTTTCTTGTGGATTTCAATATCTTAATATATAGATCCAACATTACAATCCTATTCTGATTATTATATTAACCGAAACATGTAAATTGAAGCTAAAATCGGTTAATATTACATTATTTATCATCATTACTTAATACTTACTAGGTGTTTGTCCGCAATTTTGTGGCTAATTATATTATATAAAGAAATATATTAAGTTTACACTGTTATAGTTTTTGAATAATAATTAGAAATTTTTTAATTTTTAATTTCAGATAGTTGAATAAATAAAAAAATTCATTATATATGTTTAGAAGATCAGTTAGATTTAAAATAGTTCAACAACATATACTTTAGTCATTAAAAATCTTTCTCTTACTGAAAATCAATATTATAATTAATTTATATAATTGGTTGTAGAATTACTTTATATTTTATTTTAACACATGAAAAACTGGAAATACTCTAGCTTTCAAAAGAAAAAAAATGTATTTTTCCAGTATAGCTCCAATGTGACCAATATAATCAATGGTTTTTATCATAAAAATCTTTTGTAAACGTTTTTGTGTGGGCTTTAAAAACATTTAAAAGTTCTACTAATTTCTTACCTACACATCTAATTCTTTTATATAAGAATACATAACCATCAAATTTATTTCTATAAAAATATTAAAGTATTTTATTTAATTATATATAAATAATTGATAAGAAAAAACATTAATATTCTTTCTCTAATTCTACATTTGTTACCATAAATCATTATTTTTAATATCACTTGTGTTATTTGGTTATTTTTATTAATTAATTCTAGAGTTGCCTTTTATTTTTAGAAGTTAACTAATAAAAGTTAATAACCAATCATATTATACTTATTTTAAATTTTTATCTATTAACGATACATATGCAAAAAATACCAAAGTGACTTCTCAAATAATACATAGTAGATTTATCCCCTTAAAACTAGAGAAATTGTCAAAAATACCACTTTCCTTGTACCACTTTTTAAAAATACCTTAATCACTTTTACCCTTGTTTTTTAAGAGAAAAAACACTCTTTTAACCCTTGGATTAATTAATCTAAGACTTAGGGTTTAAAGTTAAGGTGTGGTGTAGGGTGGGAGTAGGGTTTATAGATGTAAAATTTAGGATTCTAATTAATTTTAAAAAAATTTGCCTCTTAAAAAATGGTATTTTTAAAAATATTTCTTTAATGAAAGTAAAAATGAAAAGTGGTACAAGGAAAGTGATATTTTTGAAAATTCCCCTTAAAACTAAGGATAATTTTGGTTAAAGTAAACATGAAAACATGTATTAGAAATGGTAATTTAAGCAATTTCTCTCATAATTTTGTCAAATCACAAAACACACTTTCACACTCGTTTTTTATTTAGTGTTTAACATAAAACACAAATGGATGGGTTAAACAAAAACATTCTTCCTTAAATTATCTCCGATCATCACACTATTTTATCAAATACTAATTCATCGGAGAAATTGTTTTATTAAAATTAAGCATAGTTTAGATATCTTTTAAAAATATTTTATTTATTTATTTTAAATTACTTCAAAACATACATATTTTAATTAAATCTGATTAACTAATTATATATAAATGCAAAAAATAATATCTAAATTTTTAAATAACGTAATGTTGTTATTTTAGGCATATATACTTATATTAATGTGAAATCCAATGTTAAATCAAAAAAACAAAATCATTTGTATAAAATTTGTTAATTTTTTATAATTGTACATTCTAAAAGTTTATTATACCAAAAAAATTATATCTAATTATTTTAAAAAGAATACTTTCTTACTTTAAATTTACATTATATTTTTCATCTTTAACATTAACAATTGTAGAAATGATAATTTTTATTGATCTTCCTTACTCAATTTATCTTAACGTTTTAAAAACACATCAAACTAACTAGTTCACATTGTAGTAACTCAAAAAATACATATATCTTGACAAACAAATAAAAATTAAATCATAAGAATATAAAAGAACCATGAACACAACAATCATATTTTATTATTTCCCTCGTGTTTTTATTTATGTCTTCTTTCTTTTTTTCCTATTAAAAATAAGCATGCTAATTATATTTTAATTAAATCTATATAAATTATATTAATAGAGTATTAACTATAGGAAAGGCATGTGTTTATTCTATTAATATAATTTTAAATGACTTACCATACAAAAATTTAATTCATCTGTTTATATTAATAGATGAATTAAAAAAATTCTTGATTAGTATAATTTTAAATGATTTACCATATAATTTTATGTTTTAAAATATAAAAATATTTAATCATTTGTATAAGTGATAAATCATCTATGATATTACATTGTCATTAGAATATGATTGTAATTATTTAAATTATATATTTGACTGTTTGCATTCATTTGACATATTTTTAGAATATATATATATATATATATATATATATATATATATATATAGCGAATGGGTGATTTTAATTAATATTATTAGGTTTGAATTAATTAGTTTTCTGAAATCCATGAATTATTGTATTTAGTACTAATATAAATACATTAGAAATCGTTTTTATAATTATTTATGTAGCATCATATGTATTTATATGTATATTATCAACTTATATAATGTAATTTCTGATATTTAATTTATTTCTATGAATAAATTATGTTAACTCATTTATATTTATGATTTTTAATTGTTTGTTGGATACAAAGATTAGATTAGACAATTCTAGGATTAATTTCTTTTTAAAAACTTTAATTAAATATATACAAAATAAAAAATTATCAACCAATCAAATTATAATAATTAATTGGAGAATTCTCATATGAGGAGGAAATCACTTAAGTGACTTCTCAATTAATATGAAGAGTTTTTTTTACGTTTAGTTATAGTTGAGAAATAACTAGGATAGTATAAAAAGGTTTTTGTCACAAAAATAGTATTTAGGAAAAAAATGATAAAATATTTTTTATTAAAAAGTGTAAATATACATTTATATCCCGATGATTAGCTAATAAACTTAGAATTTAAGGTTATATGTGAGTTTTGGGGGTGGGGTTTAAAATTAGAAAAATGATTATTCAAAAGAATTGCCTTTATAGTTTCATATAGCTTTTTTTAATTGTTAAAATTTTACTGCCAAAATTTTATGCCAAATGAAGAATACAAACTAAAATGTTGAGAAATTGTCAAAAATATCACTTTCATAGTATCACTTTTCATGTTTACTTTACTCACTTTTATCCTTATTTTTAAGAGGAAAAAACACACTTATAACTCTTAGATTAATTAATCTAAAACTTAGGGTTTAGTGTTGAAGGGTGAAGAGAGAGAGAGTAAGGTGAGGTAGGATTTTAAAATGTAAAATTTATGATTTTAATAATTTTTTTTTTTAAAATTATCTCTTAAAAATAGTATTTATGAAAATATATTTTAATAAAGTTAAAAATAAAAAATACTACCAATAATGTGGTAAAAATGAAAAATTTCCACTAGTGTTCCTAGATTTGAAACATTTAGAAACAAAACAAGAATATGTTCAAGACGGAAAAACAAAAAGACAACATAAACAGCAGTATCGAATGAGTTAATCACGTGGAGAAGCGCTGGCCACTCGGCTATTATGTTACACGTATTATACTTTCATTGGACACATTGATTTGTATCAAGATTTTCGGGCATTTTAGTAATTAACTTTATTTTATTAAGAATCAGGAATTTGCATTATTGCAAGTTTGCAATAGTCATGGCCTTAGTTCTGTCTACTAACAATGTAGTCAGCGAAAGATAACAAAGGAGCCACCTTATCTGAATCAAATGCATTAAGATGTTCACGTGCTTCTCTATTTAGCTCCTCAGCATATTCTCTTGACTTCTCCACTCCCATCACTTTGGATACGTCAGCTTTGAGGCGATCAAATCTTTACCGGCTGTTTTCCCTAACTCATCTGAAGATTTAGTCACATCAAGCACATCATCCACCACTTGGAACATCAGTCCAACGCATCTTGCATATTTTCTAAGCCTCTCGATCTCTTCATCAGACCCACCACCCATTATGGCTCCCGTGACCGTCGCCGCTTCAAGCAACACTGCTGTTTTGTGAATATGTATGAACTCAAGATGTTTCAACCCGGCTACGTCCTCTTCAAAGCTCATCCCTTCTCCCGCAAGATCTGCCGCTTGACCCGCAACAAGTCCTTCTGTTCCTACCGCTTTAGCCATCTCAAGTACGGCTCGAATAACCCTCTCTGGAGGAACGCCTAACGAAGTGGATGTGGCCAGCATCTTGACGGCCAAAGCTATGAGCGCATCAGTGGTCAAGACGGCTATATCCTCGCCAAAAACTTTATGGTTGGTGGGTTTTCCACGGCGGAGAATGTCATCATCCATACAAGGGAGATCATCTTGGATGAGAGACGAGGCGTGGATCATTTCAACTGCACATGCAGCCGGCATTGCGGTTGACTCTTGGCCGCCCACGACCACACATGCAGCTAAGCATAGCACTGGCCTTACGCGTTTTCCGTTTGAGAGAAGTGTGTACCTCATGGCCTCACGGATTTTGACTACTGGCTCGCAAAGAGGAATGGCCTCGTCAAGTGCTTTATTGATCGACTTAGTCTTATTGACCATATAGGACATAAACTCAGAGTCATGGCTTGCGTTCAGATGGCGGATGCAAGGCAAAAAGTGACGGGTCAGCCGCATCGTACCCTAAACCGCAGGGCAGTAGGAATCTCCCAAACTAGATTTAGAGAGAGAGATTGTAAACAAGACCTTCTCGATTTTCAATATTTGACTTTAGTTAATCCCTTTAACTTGGAATGCATGATACTATATTTATAGTGGAGTTAGTGTTTAATTAATCACGTTATAAATAATGGTTTCTTAATTTGTTAAAGAAATCTTATGACGTAAACACAAAGTAAAATAGAATATTTTAGCACAAATTTATTATAGTATTACAAATCATGAAAATATTATATATATTACCTCCGTTTTAGTTTAATTATCGTTTTAAAGTAAAATTTTAGTTTCAAAATAAGTGTCGTTTTATAATTTTGATATAAAAATTTATTGATTTTATATGTCATTCTTTTTTTTATTAATTGAAATGTGGTTAGTTATATAGGTAATTGTGTTTTTATTTTGAAAATATACAAAATTAATTATTTTTTTAATATGTGTACAAAAATTTAAGACAACAAATAAAATGAAACGGAACGATTTATGTGTGACCACACCATCTTTAGCTGCTTTATAAAGAGTTACACACCACCTTGAACCATTATAAAAAAGGTCCACACCTGATGGTTCTATTTCCGCTACGTTGAATATCTCTTATAAGTTCCATTTTCATTATTTACATAGTTGTTAATAAATCGCGTTATTTGGGACTTGAGATTTAATTTTTTCTTGGTGTAAAATTATTGGTGAACAGTTAGTACTAATTAGATTCCCTTTTTTGAAATTTGTGAAATGAATTAATAGATTACAACGAGGAATCTGGTTTAAATGCGTGCGAGGCAATTAACAATTTTAGGCACTTGACATTTTTCATGGAAATTAGACTAATATATTATTATTTAATGTATGATTAATTAAATAAAAATGATTTAAATAAAAATTTATTGGTTATTCAAAAGGGTATAAATTAAATTTAATGTATAAAATTACATTAAGATTGTAGAGTGTTATTTATTTTGAAACAAAATTAAAAACCTAAAATGACACTTACTATGAAACAAAGAGAGTAAATAACAAATCTCTCATTAATTAGCTCCATGTGGTTGATTGGAGTTGAAGTAGTCGAAGCAAACAAATGTTTACGTTTGCATTTATCACTTAACATGTGATGCTGACATTTTTAAAACATTTTTCCCCTTGTGAAACTAAACATCATATAGGCAAATCTGCACACCCAGTAATTAGTTTCCTTTTCTTAAAATGTCATTTCCCTTTTTAAAAGGAAAACGCATACACGGTCGGGTCATTATTCATATACGAGTATGTGCTAAGATATACCCTATCATGGACATGCATGCATATAGAGAAAGAGAGAAAACTTCGCATCTGTTTAACAACGCAGTCACAATATAAATCATAAACACCGACATGATCAAAAGCAGTGAATAATAAGAAAACAATCATATAGAAATAAGACAAGAGCAGTTTCACACATTTCAGGGGCGGGGCGGAAACAAGATAATATAATTAGTTAAAGATGGATATTTATCCGATATTCGAATCCAATCCGAAAAATTTGAACCAAAATAGCAAAATGTCCAAATAGATATTGATTTAGGAGAGATTAAATATTCGAACGCGAATGGATAATATCCGAACCCGAATGGACATCCGAAGATAACCAAACATAGATATACTTAACCTTATATTTCTAGTTTATATCTCTCATTTTATTTAAAATATTTATATTAATGTTACGTAAACTTTAACATCATATAATATACATATATTTATAGACAAAATGATTTGATACTCATCTAAAATGCATGTCAAACTTTTGTTTTATTAAAAAAAGTTACATCTAAAATTTAAAAATAAAAACCAAATCAATGTTTTTTTTTTCAAATCTATTAATCATTTAATCTATTAAAAACAAAAACTCAGTTAAGTAAAAAAATATTTTTAAATACAAAAAATTTTAAATGATTTTTTTTTAAGTTTAAATATCTGAATCCAATCCGGAATAACCAAATCCGAATTGAAAATACTCAAACTCAATCCGAACTTAGAAAATACCCGAACGAGTTTTATACCTATATATTAAAATACCTAAAAATTTGAAATACTCGATCTAAACTTGAACGGGTATCCCGACGCCATTCCTATAATTAATGGAGGTACTTTCTACTACCCTATATATTCGCATAATAGAAATATACTTGTAAAAGTGTATAATACATTATACATATTAGAAACTAGAAGATATCCATGCGTTAAACTACACAGATTTCATAGTTACTTGGTCATCCAAACATATATTATTGTACGGGGCATTGACCGGCCGCCTACCAATCAAAGAGACTTCCTCAACATTTCTCAAATAAATAACTCTCGAGAGTACTTAAGCTCAAAGAAAGATATATGGAGATGCGAACAATATTAAAAAAAAAATTAAATGATTTTCAATGAACATACTTTTGTCGTTAGTAAAAGATGCTTCCTGCTACCTAGTGGTATTTTTTTTTTTGATAATCCAGGTATCTGGACCTCTCATTTATTCCGACTATTTCACCGCATCCAATCGGAATTGGTGAGAAATGTCCTAAAGATCAAATGAAAACCATGTTAAATCTATGGCCGGGACTCAAACTCGTGATGACGGGCACCTCAGCCGAGGTTCCTTTACGTACGTATGTAGAATCAGGGGCAAATCTAGACCTGGATCTAAACGGAAGCGCTTAACACTTTCCAATGTAATTTATAATTTAATAGGGGACATTGTTATTGATTAACCTAAATTAGTTAAAGAAAATGAAGAATTAGATGAGCCCACGTGCCCCTGTACGTCTCTTACTAAGTTCGACGATGTGTAGAGTCAAGCTGAAAACAAAAGGAATGGAACTGTTAACCATGGTTACACCAAAGATATATATTAAAAACTGTTAACCATGATGATCAAAATGAGATCGTTCAAAGAGATGTTGTGATACTAATAGAGGGGAGCTTGTTTTTGTTCTTTCACGTTTACAGACAGTTGTTATGTATATGATCTCAAAACTATTGTTTCTCTCAAACCGTAATGGGTGGTCTAATGGTAAACGTATTTCAAATAACACTACAAGAAATCATGTTCACAACGAAAAAAATTATGAGAAAAAAAATGTCATCGTAACTTCACGACGAGTTAACGGCCATACAACGATAGAAGAATTCATCGTAGCTTCAACATAAATTTAGGAGGAAAACATTTTGTCATAATATACATGTCAATTTATGAGGACCATACGACGCATGAGACGTATAGTAACTACTCTTTTATGACAGCCGCTCTCCCTGACGCTCTAATCGAGACACCAGATCTGATTTTCTTTTCCGACGCCGGTGGAGCAGATGCTCGCCGGCGTCACCAGATCTGATTTTCTTTCCCTGTGTTGTCTTTTCTGTTTCCTCGTTTCATTCTGTCTCAGCTTTGTTGAAGGCTCGGTTGTCTCAACAATCACGATTGTGTTCGAAGCCAACTGAGCTCTTCATACCTTCTCTTCCGGACTTAATATTGCCAGTGGCTGAGGAGACCTTCGTAGCCTTAGCTGTTCGTGCTCTGTTTACCGGATCTGAACTTGTTATCGGGGGTTCCCGAGGAGTTTTCTCCACTGTTATCATGTATCAACTTGGTCTCCACTCTGCTGCTGCTGCTTCTTTGCCGAGATCTACAAGCCTTGACGGCTCTGAACTCTATGCTTCACCACCTACAGCGAAGAAGCTCACGTTTGAAGGCTCTATGTGTTCCACACCGACCTTCATGACGATTACACTGCAGTTTGAAGATCTGCAGGTCCATTCCTTTTCACTGCCACTTCTGTGCAGACCTGCATTTTCCTGCTACTGCTCTTACTTTCCCAGTTGGACATCGTTAGTTGACCAGTGGCTTAACTATGGCTTCAGCAAAAATCTTCCGTTCCGACACGGTAATGTTGGTAACCGAAGCTTATGCTTGGCCTCAACTACAGCCTCCTCGTCAGACCCTGTCAAGCTCATCTGCTTCAACGCCGTTGTGAAGGTGGTTCGTCCCTCTTTGTCGGGTTTAAAACACGCTTCTCTTGCCACTGTTGTCCACACCCAACAGCTCCTAAATTCATTATATTCACTGGTCTTGTGCCTTTATCTGTCAGTTTTTGTTATGGACCTAAAGATGGAAACCTCATCAAAGAAAGCTTATGTTCTGGGAATAGATGGATTGTTTTATCTTTTTGGTGCAGTTGATGGTGCTAAGCCACTAATGTCAAGCAAGATTCAACATTAACCAGAAAATCTGACTAGTTCAAATGTTAGACAATTTCAAAGTGTAGTTCCGGGAATTTCAATGCTTGAAGACTGCAGTCCTCTAGCCTTTATAAAAGTGGCTAGTAAAACCTCCTCATGCCGGGGCCATGAGAGATTGTTTCCATCCTTCCTTTTCTTAGTAGAAGTGAACCTTTTCACCAAAACTCCTCTCCATGAGAGGTACTTTTCTCTTGGTTTCAAAGCCAAAGAGTGTTATCATTTTCCTAACCACTTGTTATCTTGTGTAATGGTTCGTTTGAGACCGGAAGATACAACGAGACTCATCTTGATGAGATCCGAGGTTTTGGAGCTTTCAACGTCACGATATACGGTGATCATTTCCACGTCTGGAAATCTGAAGGGCATAGTGCTTTCTCTATGACATCACTTGCTTGTGGCTCCTTTAAAATTAATTTCGACGCTTTATCAAACTTGAGTAAGTTTGTGTTTCTATCTTTGTATTGCTTTGCGCTTATTTTTCCAGAAAGGAGTGCACATCGTATCTTAGATGTTGCTCTTTTCCATGTAATGATTTAAGATATAAATGAAAATTATGTTGTGTTAAAAAAACGACGAATAATTTAAATTTTTTTAATGACGAATTTACAAGTATACTTATATGAAAACATGTTTATAGTTCGTTTTTACCTAACATGTTTCGTAGTAAACTACTTGTTGACAAGATGTTAAAGACTTATAAAAATGTTTTTCATAAATCAGTTGTAAAATTTCTGCCTACCAATTTAAAAAAAATTCCTATATATATGTCATTTCTCTTGAGAATGAAACACAAACAAAGGTTATGAAATGAAAACCAACATCCTCACGATGGAAGTATAGAATGGGCTCATCAGCTATTGGACCAAGCTCCACTTAATCTGAGGTGCCTCGCAGTGCTCTGCTTTCCCTATCAACGAGGGATGAGCACGGTAATTGCTAATGCTTCACACATTCTGCAAAAACCCCAGCGACGGTATCCGTTTAAAGATTGTAAGTATTTTCAATAAATTGTTTTCATGTATTATATTATATTTTAATTTTCTTTCGATTTTAGGTAGAAAAGACATGAGAACTACCATATTATTTTGAGCATTTTGAGGCTACCCATAAGACAGAGAGTGTGAGTTTTGTGGATCCTAGATCTGAATATATATCTACAATGACCTTGCTCGGATTGAAGAGCGCCATATGCAGCTGACGCAACAGTCTCCAGATTGGTTACCCGTCAAGTTTTCCACACATGAGGTGGACACGATTTTCGAGGAGGTAATGATATATTTTCATTATTTTATGTCTATTACTTTTTTTTATTATTTAATAATTTCATATAATTTAAAACTAATATTCTTTCTTTCTTTCAAGGTTGTCTCTAAAAAAAAGATAAACGCTGGGAATACGATTTGTTTAACGATATCTCCGGGGTGAGCTCGTCTTATTCCCAGAGGTAGAGTCCTCTAAGCTGCATGCTGATTTGGATGCGATGCAAGCTCGCTTTGAATCCGTAGAAGGTCTCGACGTTTTGGCATTCAGAACCCGCAAATGTAGAAGATATTGCCGGTTAGACGTCACGGTGTCGAGATTCCAGATCCACCACCCTGTTCCACGGAGGAAGAGGCTGAGTTTGAGGGAAGAGAGGACATGAACAGCGAGGATTACTTCGCCGACCTCAATTGCTAGTTGCTTTGTTTTTTTATTTTATATTTATTTTAGTTTTTGTAATACAAATTTAAATATTTATATATAAAATTTTGATATGTCATAAATTTTCTTTTATTAATAGTTTTAAATAATTTACGAGTCTTTTATGAGACATTACTTGTTAATTGTTCGTAACGTTTACGATACATTAACAAGGAAATTTTTGTTAATTCTTCATAACATTTTACGAGGATTTAACATCGTCTTCCATGTTAAGTGGTCGTAAAACATTACAAGGATTTAACATCGATAGCCTTTTAAACTCGTCGTAAAACTTACGAATGTAGAATGATGATTTAACTCTAATTTCACAATTACTTTACAATGAATATTTTGTGTTTTTTACGATGAAAAGTTACCTCATCATTTAACTACAAGTTTACGAATAAAAGGTTTGCATGGATCCGTGATCGTGGTTAATTTGTCGTAATTCTCAATTTACGATGAACTAACCACAAAAGTGGGCGTCGTAGTGCCTATGTTTTCTTGTAATTAAGATCCAATTTTGAGGTAACTCCACGACATTAAACTTGTATGGCCACACAAATATAAGACTATGTTTACAGCCTCATTTGAAAAATGAAACAAAAATCCATCCGTGAACTGCACTTTTATTTGAAGGATCAATCTGATCACTTTCATAAATCCGCGATACTTCCAGACTAATCTAACAAAGTTGTTGCATACTTGGAACCATTAATTGAAACATTTCCATGTATCTTGTGGAGAATTTAGAAAACAAGGAACAAAAAATATTCAATGATAAGGAGGTTTCACCTGTATATACCCTCAAACTAGCTTCGTTAGAAGCGGAATATTGGAGAGAAGATAACCTCAGAGAAGAAGAAGGGGAAATTGCTGCAGCAGCAGCCCATATGCTAGTTCGACCCCACCTCCTACCCCAATGGAATCTCATATCCCTTCCTGCCAAATTGATGTCTCAAGGGTTAATTATGGTAATATTAGTGGACTCAGATGGGCCTATAGAGATCAAATGGAGTCTAACAACTTTGAATTTCAAGGATGTCGTCAGAGTATCTCGGCTCTTCATGCTGAGATGAAAGGGCATCTTTAGGTGATGTCATGCTTACGTGAGTTACTAGTGACCAAAATATATGTAGATATATACTTTTCTGATTTTGTGGACATAAAAACTAACCTACTCGATTAGTCTGTATTTGCCTTCAAATTAGTCTCATTCTGCTTTTTACAAGACGGTTTTTAGGTTTTAGCATCTTCCATATTCTCAGAGCTAGGAACATGCAGACACTCTCTTACAAAAGGCAAGAAGTAGTAGGGTCCTCCTTTCCTATATAGATTAGATTCGGTCGGACCAAAGGATTCTTTGGAATAACTCAAATTTAACCATCACTTAATCTTCAATATGATGTTGACAACAGAAAATATATATGAGACACCAAGAATGGGTAGCGTCTAGAAATAGATGTGATGAGTTAATGATAAAGATCATGCAAATTTTGTGACCGCGAAAGGGCGGGATAGAAATAGAGGGGCACCATAGGATCGAGTCATTTCGATTCGTGGCATAGATGACGGAAAGGATGGGAACCGCTGAGCAGAAAATGGTCAAACGGGGCCAACAGTCTGCGAGCGGGTGGTTACATAGGAAGTTGGGGGAAGGTTGTAAAACGTAAGATACCTTGGGATAGGCCGATACAAGGTGGGATTCTAGGTTTTTTGTTGCATAATATATATTATTAGCTTATGGTTGTTTTGATTGTTTACTTGTCATGAGCTGAGTTTGAAAGTTCATGGAACCCACCCTCACTGAGTAATCCATACTCACCCCTCTCTTTTCAGGTATGGACGAGAGGAAACATGAGTATAATTCTGTAAGGTGCTAGCGTCTCGAGTTTTCTTTATCTTTCAGAAATTTTACTATGTTTTCTAAAACTTACGTTTAGTTATTCGAATTTTCCGTTTGAGTTTGGTTTATGTAAGACAATTTTTTTTTTAAATAAAGGTTTGTTGAATGGAAAGTGAAATAGTTAAGGTTATAAGTAATATCTTAGGGAGAGGGTCGTTAAATTGGAGTCAGAGCGGGGGGATAAACCCATTTGGTGTTGTCTCGGGTGGGTAGGTGAAGGTCATAAATTTTATAATCGGGTTTCAAATGTTTTATAAAATGGGAAGAGGGTTATTTTTCTTAAGTCGCTAGAATGGCACCCCTCGGACCGAAACTCCTAGCTTACTCGACAAGATAATGAACTCTAGTGTAATCATGGACTGATGTTTTTTCTATTGTCACAAGATGCCACCTAGGAATGGCAAATTTTCTCAAGTAGCGACGACTTCCCAAAGTTGCACATGAAAAATATGCATATGGAGCTCTTCTGTGGAAAGGCTGATGCCATAGCCACATATAACTGGAGGAGGCAGCTAAAGAGGAACTTCGTTTCAGCTCCGTTCCTACCGAAGTACTGCAAGGACTTGGAAGTCCATCACCTCAAAGACAATGCCCTTGTTTGCTGGGAGGGGGTGGTGAAAAGGGGCCATCGAATGCAAAAGATGACTTGGAACGATTTTTTGGATGCATTCAGCGAGAATTACTTTCCCCATGAAACTATGGAGCAGATGAAAGGCATGTTTCAAGATATCCGTCAAGGAACGAGGAACGTAAGGGAGTACGGAGAAGAGTTCAATCGCCTGAGGAGGCTTGACAGATCACTATCTGAGTGAAAGGGAACTGATACGCCAATTCCTAAAAAGAATGAGGATTGAGCTAAAGAATAGTTGCAATGTGCATGACTACCATGACATCCATGATTTGATCGAGAAAGCTGCTGAGCAAAAAAGATGGGTTGGAGGACAAATGCAAGCAGAACCAAATGGCTCAAAACCGGGGCACCAAGCAAACCCGAGATGCAGCACCTGCCAACGCCCGGTGAGGCTGTTATGTGGGAACTGTGGGAGACCCAATCTGGGAGAGTTCCAAGTGGGGGCATGTTTGAAGTGCAGACAGCATGGGCATGTTTGAAGTGCGGACATCATGGCCATATTCAACTTTTTTGCTCAAACAGAGGGCAAAACTGGTCTAGAGATAATCCAAGAGGAGGATGTAATCGTTTCGAACAGGAAGGGCACGTAGCCAGGGAATACATGGTGCTGCTAAAGGGAAATGCAGCGGGGGCACAGCTGCATCAACCTATGGGACAAGCCGGGGGACCGCGTGTGTATGCAGTTAGGGACCATGACGGGGACGAACTGACTGCGGGTACATTACAACCTATTCTCAAGTATTCATTGCGTGAAATATGCTCGGTAAGAGTCTTGTAAATTTGTAGGATTTGTCGTGGTCAATAGGAGTTGCAGCACACACTCTCTTCGACATTGGAATGACACATAGTTTAGTGAACCCAAACTTACTCGTAGCTGGACTTTCAAAGGAGACTTAAAATCCAGGGTTATAGAGGTTGAGTCGGCATGATAGGAGAGAATAACGATAAAAGGGATTTATGTGAAGGTATTTGTGATCATGGCTGGCGTAAGCCTACATGGAGACCTGATGGAGTTGGAGTTGGTTCGGTATGAAGTAATCCTGGGAATGGAATGGTTATTCCAACACAAAGCAGTGGTCGATTGTGGCCAAGGCGTGCGTCTGGATTCCTCAGGAGGATGGCCAAGTTTTGTTTAACGGAATGAGGACCAGAACCGAGGTATCCATCATATCAATGACACATGGAAAGGAGACAATTAGGAAAGGTGGTGAGGCCTACTTGGCGGAACATATAATTGGTGGAAGTTATGAAGGCCTCCTACTTAAGAAGTATTCTCGTAGCTGCTGAAATGCAGATATGTTCGATGCTTTCATAATAGAACTAGAGCCCGGAACAACCCTCGTCTCAAAGGCTCCATACCAACTGCACTCTGCATAGATGGCTGAGCTCAAGAATATATTGGAGGATTCTAGTGGGAGAAAGGGTTCATTCGCCCGAGCAGGACGTCGTGGGGTGCACCAGTACTTTTTGTCAAAAAGAAGGACGGGAGTTTACGACTGTGCATCGATTAACATGGCTTGAACAAAGTGATTGTAAAAAACATGTACATGTTATCTGGTATAGATGAACTATTGGACCAATTAGAAGGAGCCACATGGTTTTCAAATATCAATCTCACTACATGATATAACTAGATCCTAATTCCCAAAGGAGATATCTGAAGATGGTATTCCGCACTCGTTACGGCCATTACGAAATGCCCCACACCGAGTAACGCGACCAAAGTCTGCAGCTTCCTCGGATTAGCAGGATACTACCGGCAAGTTTGTACCAAGGTTTGCTATCACCACCAAACCGCTCACTCTACTTACCGGCAAGGAGGCCAAGTTTAAGTGGACAGAGACATGTGAGAAGGGGTTTGAACAACTGAAGGAGCTCTTGAAAAAGACGCGAGTGATGGTTCTACCAAAGTCGGGAGTAATATACAGTTTACACTAACGCATCATTGGTGGGAGTGGGATGCGTACTTGTGCAAGACGGAAGAGTCATAGCTTATGTATCAAGAAAGCTACAGAATCACGAAGCCAACTACCCAATGCACGATCATATATGTATGGGGATATGGTGCAAGTCTTTACGGACCACAAGATCTTAAAATATGTATTTACCCAAGGAGACTTGAACCTGTGGAAGCGAAGGTGGATGGAACTGATTGCTGATTACGATCTAGCTATCGACTACCACCTTGGGAAGGAAAATCTGGTGGCAGACGCCTTAAGCAGAAGAAGGGCGGATGTTTCAGGGCCAAGGAGACCCAGGAACTTGCAATGGTCCTGGCGAGCTTTCACCTATCTGCCACAACAGTGAACGAAAATGGCGCTGGATAGGAAGCATTGGAGCAGACGGACCTGTTATGCCGCATCATCAAGGCCCAACAATTAGATCTAATCCTACAAGGAATGGTCGATAAGAAGGTGGTCGAATACCGCCACCGCCAGAAACAGTACCATCCTTTTTAGGGTTGGGTATGCGTACCTAGAGAGGGAGACTTAGGGAGCAATGGTTTGATGCAGGCCCACCAGTCTCATTTTTTGATTCACCCGGGAAAGACAAAGATGTATCAGAACTTGAAACAGTATTACCATTGGGATGGAATGAAGAGGGATGTGGCTACATGGGTTTCCCAATGCCAGACATGCCAATTAATGAAGGCTGAATGTGGAGTCCTAGGAGGTCGCTTTCAAGGACTACTCATGCCACAATGGAAGTGGAACATTGTGAAAATGGACTTTGTGACAGAACTACCAAGAACCACAAGAAGGAAAGACGTCTATGGGTCATAGTCGACCGTCTGACAAAGTCGGCTCACTTTTTGCCTATCAAGAAAACCGAGGGAGCCGAGAAACTCACGAAGAAATACATGAATACGATAGTAAGGTTACATGGAGTTCCAGTGAGTATAGTATCCGATAGAGACCCAAAGTTTACTTCCAAATTTTGGCGGGCATTTCAAAAGGCATTGGGCACAAAAGTCAACCTCAGCACGGCATACCACCCCTAGATTGATGGACAATCTGAAAGGACCATCCAGACCTTAGAGGACATGCTACGAGAGCATGTTAGATTGGGGAGGATAATTGGGTGAGTACCTCCGCTAGTGGAGTTTGCCTACAATAACAGCTACCACGCGAGCATCAAGATGTCTCCCTATGAAGCGCTATATGGTCGACCATGCCGGATACCCTTATGTTGTACCGAAGTGGGGGGAGACGCGCAATATGGAACCATAGGATGGTCAAGGAAATGACTGAACAAGTAGAGCTGCTTAAGGAGAGGTTAAAGGAAGCGAACAACCATCAAAAGAGTTATGCCGAAAAACTTCGAAAGAACCTAGACTTCTCTGCAGGGGGCGGGGTGTATTTGAAAATGAGTATCTTTCGTGGGAATGACCCAAATCGTAAGCTAAAGAAATTGAGACCGAGGTACATGGGGCTGTTTGTGATAATAGAAAAGGATCTTGACGGTAGCTTTAGCATTAACACATAAGATGTCATATTTTCACAATGTTTTCCACGTGTCAATACTATAGAGGGTTGTTTGAGAACCGACAGCCCAACTTTTCCCTGGCCAGTGAAACAAGTAAGAATCAAAAGTAAAAAGGAAGTGGGATTCAACGGAAAGCGGACGAGGATGGTGTTGGTCCGCTGGGAAAGGGATGTGCTCCATATGGATGTAGGGGAACCTGAGTCTCATCTGAGGGTCAGTCATCCCGAGATGTTTGAAATTGATGAGGAAAATCAAGAGGCCACATGGAATTCACGGACGAATTCCAGTTTAACGGGGAGAATTGTAACATCCTAGTCCCGACCCAAAATGAAACTCAATTGCTGGAGGCCCAAGAAGGATTAACCCTTGACCTAACCCTTCCTCTACCAATAAAAGGAGCAATCCCCTTAGGTTTAACACACAAGAGAGACGACAAGTGAATCCATGCCTGAGCACAACCCCGCCGTCCCCATCCTCAGCCGGCAAGCATCCTTCACTGCATACAACCACCACCGGTTACTCGCCACCCACCGATCGACGTCCCTGGAGCCCTAGGCGCCGGTCCCAAAACCCTCTCCGCCGTCTTCTCAAATATGTTTTTTTAATCACCTGCAATCCCATTAATAAGGTAAGAATTTGATATTACCGTTCAATTGTCATGGGTATGACAGATTTGAAACCTAAATCCATATTTATTATCTCTTATGTGTTGGAGAACACAAATATGTGGTGATAACTGCCTTCCATCCTTTCTCAAAATCCAGATCTATGCCGACAACAAAGTTTAGGTGAGGATCCGGTCGTGAACTTTTCTCATATAGATTAAACCGTCAGGGCACTAATCCTTTGTTAATCGGATCTAGGTTTTATGTGAATGATGTGATATGTGCTAGATCTAGCTTACTTGTTATGTGTGATATGTGTTGATGTGATGAAAATTCCCTTGACGTGATAGGTTAATGATAAGCTAATTATGAGTTAATGAGAATGAGTTAATGTGAATGAGAATGAGAATGAGAAAGAGTTAATGTGAATGAGTTAATGTGAATTATTTATTGATTGAGACACCGAGAGCGTGTTGTATCTAGAAAGAGATGTGATGAGTTAATGAGAAAGGCTGTGTAAATTTGGTGACTGCGAAAGGGCGGGATAGAAATAGAGGGGCTTCGTAGGATCGAGTCATGTCGAGTCGTGGCATATGTGAACATTAAACCGTGAAAGGACAGGGACCATGGGCCAGACAATGTCGAACCTGGCCAACGGGCTGCAAGTGGGTGGTTACGTAGGAAGCTGGGGACAGTTTTGAAACGTAATATCCCTTGGAATAGGCTCACGAGGTGGGACGTCCGTGAGCGGGTCATAGGTCCTTCTGTCTAGGTTGTTTGTTGCATAATAGATCTTATTATATTGTGACTGTGTTGATGTTTACTTGTCATGAGCTGAGTTCATGTGTTCCAGGAACCATCTCACTGAGTAATCCATTCTCACCCCTCCCTTTTTAGGTAACGCCGAGAGGGATCATGAGTAGAAGTCCGTATGGTGCAAGTGTTTTGGGTTTTCTTTATCTTTCAGAAATTTACTACGTTTTCTGAGACTTATGTTTGGTTATTCGGTTTTTTCATTTGAGTTTGGTTTATGTAAAACGATTTGGTTTTTTATAAAGGTTTGTCGAACGGAAAGTGAAATGGTTAAGGTTATAAGTAAGATCCTAGGGACATAGCCGTTATAGTTTTTCTTTCCCTAGGTTTTGTTATATAGTGACCTAATGGTGACATGATTCATGGACAACAAAAAATTTAAAAACCGCAAGGAAGAGGTTTTCAGCTTTTTTGTTGATGTACTAACAATAATCTTAGGAGGAAGAGGTTTTCAGATTTTTATATTGATATTTTAAGACATTTTTGTTACAATATTAAATGTTTCTTTCAAAATATATTGATAGAATACTATTTGTGCTTGCTTCGGGTTCCATAGGTTTGTTTCTGAAGCCCTCATTACGATTGTAAAAGGTGAATTGACTTCCTAACAAGGCCTGTTGAATGAAAGGCCTGGCCCGCCACCTGGGCCAGCCAATCTCGGTTAATCAAGGAACAAATTGGCCTTAGCTCGGCTAATCCATGCGATTAGTCGAGTTAATGCTCGATTACTAAACTGCCCCAATGGGCCGACCTTGGCCCATCAGATAAAAAGCCTTTCAGGTTCGTGACCAGCTCGCTAGGGCAAACGAGCTGAACGGTATAAAAAGGGAGAGAAGCCAGCAAGAAAGGGATCCGAAAACGAACAAACTGAGCAGACGGCTAGAACTAGGGTTTCCATCTCTGTACGTTCTGTCCGACTTAGGTTATACGGTCAAGTTCACTGAGCTCCGCCGAACTCGACCTCTCCTTTCCTTATTTGTACCTCGAACTCACATATTAATAAGATTGTCCAGTTTACTATTTAAAGATTGACTTTGCCTTTATCACGACCCACTGACGAGTTCCGTCACCTTCTTACTGATAAGACCAAACTCGGTTCAAACAACGATGAAGACCAAATATTGCTTAAAGAATGCAGATACGATTTGAGTGAAGTTATTGATGGAATTTCTTTCGAGTCCAACAAACCATTCGAGGGCAGGACCAATCAGGTTCTCAGCGAAAAAGCGCAATAGTCGGATTCCTTATCGTCGTTGGTTAAGTGAGCTTAAGAGATAGCTAGTGGGAAAGCTCGAACATGAACCTCCGGGTCGATGTTCCCCGAATCCTACTTCACGTAGTCTCACGCTCGCTATTCGGTTCGTGAAGGGGGTTTGTCGCGTTTCTTCTATCATGCCATCTATGTCTAGGTCCGAGCTTGTATTTATGTGCATGATAGCATGATTTTTTGTAGCTCGTTTTTCTTGACGTTGCTCTCGAAAGTTTTGACATAGGTGATATTTCGTGAGTCAACCGTTTACGGGTTCGGGTTGGCTAGGTTATAGGGTGCACCCTCCTAGGCACATGTTCTGCCTTCCAGAAAACCAAATGTCCTTAGGTAAAAAAGATCGGGGTCCTTAGAATCTTTTCATGGGGGAGTCCGACAGTTTGGAAAACTCTCCCGTCATTTTTGATCGGGTTAATCTCAGGTCGAGCTAGTCGGAAAACGAGCTAGTGCGCTTCCATGTTTAGGCTGCCTTGTGTGGACTTCATCCTGCCTGTTGAAACTAATGCTATGGTGGAACTCGGAGTGCTTATGTCTCCCTAGCGGACCTGTTGTGCTCTCGAGTGGGGACTGTAAAAACTTTAGATCGGTTTTGTGGACGTTTGAGCGCTTCAGCGCGATGTATTGCGAGACTCCTATTATTATTCTCTAAGAGATTGCTTACAGTTCGTTGAGCGAATTCTTGGATTTGGGATTTCTCGATGAAGGTGTTGAGCATACGTCGCAGCTCGGACATCTCTTCACGGGTTTGTTTTATCGGTAAGGGGATACCGGCCTCGGAGCGTGAGTCTGAACATTGGGGTCGTATCCGCTTGGCATATCTCCGTGTCAGGTTCATACCCGCGAAGCATGGCATTCGGGGATCGTATATCTTGGGAGGTTTAAGGGTGTTGTTGTTCGTTGGGGAAAGTTTTCCAAGTTGGTTGTTGCCAAGTTGGTTTGTTAAATGCCCGTACATAGGGTTTCAACTTCGTTTCTCTTGTCAGATCTTGGGAGATCAACATAGCTGGTTCATGGTTTGGTGGAACCAAGAGGTGTGAGTGTGGAATCTATGATCATGCTTATGAATTTTAAATTAGTATTTCACAGACAGTGTCAAATGTAGATCCTAAAATCCACACTAAGGATTTGGTAGTGATTATTTCTAAAGATTAAGGAAGAAGAACTTGTTGGCAACAATATCCTTAAAACAAAATGATGTAATCAGACTCAAGTTGAGAAAAATGGATATATATATATTGATGTATTAGGTTTACAAGGTATCTAAAAGACAATCAAAACTATGGCTTTGAATGGTAACCAATGGAACAATGAGGAACACTAAATTCCTTAACATTCCTTAAAAAAATTACCATTCATGAGGAATCGTTTTTCCTTTTCATTCCTTCTCGTTCCTTTTTTCGTAGAGAATTATAGAACAGATTTGTTCCTTGTTAATTTTGATAAGGAATCAGCATTCCTCATCATTCCACAAATTTTATTCCTACTCATTTTTTCCTATCCATTCCTAATGTTTTTATTATGGTTACCAGTCACACTCTATAGTAGACTAAGAGCAAGATCGGAGTGGATAAGCTGGGAGCTAAAGGTCGATGGTGTGTTTTTGTGTGTGTGAGCGTGAATTTCCTTCTTCCTTTCTCTCGTCCTCCTTTTATAATTGTTCATTTTGCAGCTTCCAATATCTTCTCATTTCTTCTCATGATTTAATTATTATGATCTTGAAATCTTTGGGGCACTCTGTTATTTTGTGGATATGGGAAACCCTCAGCAGATATTCCTCTAACTCGACTTCGTCTTCGTTTCGTAATCGCTCGAGTTCGATCTCGAATCTTACTTGAGCTCGAGAAAGGTCTTGCACTTTATGTCAGTTACCATCTCTCTCTTTCATTTCTTTGTTTCATTCTATGCTTTCTATCTCGTAAAATTATTGATGTCACTATTAATTCATTTCTGTCAACTCATACACGAACACAAGGTTGTTGTTTTAAGGAGTTTGTGCCCTAGTTTCTTTCTTTGCTAAGTGACATACACAAACACTCTCAAATATAATGTGGATTTACGATCCACAGTATCTCTTCTTCTTCTGTCTTCTTTTCTTAATTAATTAATTGTGAAACCTTTCCTTGATCGATGAAAGTGTTCTAAATAGTCTAAGCAAATGCCATCATTCCTGGGTATTTCAGCAAGTTTTTCTAATAAAGGTATTAAAAAATGGAAAAGTAAGAAAAAACATTAATAGAATTGAGGAAATAGAAGACTTTGGGACCAGATAATTAGATGCTCAATACAACCAAAATTTTTAGTCTAGAACTATACATGTCAACCAATCAAATTTTTCTTTTTTTTAAATAAATCTCCGGAAAAACTATACAGAATTAAAATATGGATGTAGCTTTGTAGAGCACTATTAATTTGCTCTGAAAACAAAGCTCTATGCAAAATTAAAATATCAAAACTTAATATTTTATAATCAATGTTTGACTATCAATATTAATTGATTTTTTAAAATTATTTTCTTAACAAAGAAAGGAAATCAAAACAATGTTTTGAAAACCGACTAGATAATCTACTCGTATAACTATTGGTTAAGTAGTTGGACCGGTTCAATCGGTCGAACCGGATTTTTTTTAAAAAAAAAATATATATATATATATATATATATATATATATATATATATATATAATCGTGTATATACAATATGTAGACTTTAAAAGTAGTTTTAAAGATGATACAATCTTTGTTACTTCTATTAACGAAAAAAAAATAAGGATAAATTTAGCTATATATACAGTAAACTAGTGAAATTGTGTAAATTATAATTGATAAAAAAATTTATGATTAACCGTTTTTGCTGTATTTATTTATTCTGTCAACTAAAGTTTCAAATTTTATGAATATGAAAATATGAGCAATAGTATATAAAAGCTAAAAAATATTTTTTTTACTTTCTTTGTTAAGAAAATAAGAAATAAGACACATCAATTAAATAGTGATATCTAAACATTGATTATGAATATTAAATTTTAATAACAATTGAAAAACATTAATATTATGTTGATTTTTAGAATCGGGTTTTGAAGTTGAACCGAGTCACCGGTTTTATCGATTTTAGCCGTTTTTTCAAATCCGGATTTTAAATCGAGTCAGACTAGGCTTCTTCAACGAGTCATAGTCAAACCAGTTCGACCGACAAGTCCAGTCCGCTTTTCAATTATTAAGAAAAAATCTTTTTAGCTCTTATATACTATTATCATTTTTTATATTCATAAATTTGAGACTTTATTTAAAACAATAAATAAATACAGTAATTTGAACCGTTAATCATCAAATTTTTATCAATTACAATGTATATAGTTTTTACTTGTTTTTGTATATATAGTTAATTTATCCTTATTATTTATTCTCTAGTAATAAAGGAGAACAAAGATTGTATCATATGCAGAACTACTTTTTAAGGTCTATATATTGTATATACACGATTGTATATATTTATTTTTTAAAATAGAAAACTTGGTTATATCGAGTCGGTATCTATTCTGATTTTCAAAGGATTGAGGAAACTCCATTAACATTTTTTTTTTGCTAAGAATGTTAATTTATATTAATGAAGTTTAGATTTACAATAAGTTAATCTAAGAGCTACTCTACCTTGGCAAAAAGAGGGGAAAACAGATAGAGCAATGTTTATGAACCTAATAATTTAGATAATCCAACTTGACAACAGGGAATAAATTTCCTTCTATCCTTCTTGCCATGATTGTGTTCTTGACTTCTCTGTATATCCTTCACAGCAATCACCGTTGGAGCGATGATATTTTGTTGTGATAGACATTGTTTCTTTGCTTCCATAGATGGTAAATTGCTGACTGGACTGCTATCTTCCTAAGAATAAATAGGACTTTGTGTCGTTGTTGATCGGATCCAGGCGAGTAGCTCATTCCAGTCTTGGAAAGCATGCGATGGTGGGTTAAGTCGAGTAAGGACGTGGTGCCAAACCTCCCTGCTATATGAACAAGTCAGAAGTAAGTGTCCCTTGTTCAACTTCGCAAGAGCAAAGACAACAAGTGGTAGTGATTGGAAGTCCCCATGAGGCTAGCCTTGCCCTTGTAGGCAGCCTGTCCGCATTCGAAATCCACATATTAAAAGCCAGTTTTGGGACAGAACCCTTGAACCATACACAATCCACCCATTTTTTTTTCTGATTTTGGCCGCAAAAACTCCCACCGTTGCTGCAGAAGAGTAGACCGAGGTAGGACTTCCTTCAATTTTCCATTCAAATTCATCATGCTGCCTCAGAGAGGGGCAAAGCAATTGTAGTTAAGTGAATTTGAATGTCTAACGCCTCTTGACTGCGAGGGTGAGCAAAGTAACCATCCTGTTGAGTTACATGCTTCTGAGACTGTAGCCGAGATGGGAACAAGCAAGACCCTTGGTTCCCGAGGGGCCTAAATGAATCTTATTAGTTGACCCAACGGAGTCCACACATCAACCAGAAGCTGAGTCTTGTCCCACGAATTTAGAATACCTTTGCAAAAGTTTAGAGGCTTCACTTCTTAGTTTTAGTAACTGTTTCCAAGTCCATGAATCAGTTGTGGATTCCTCAACTGCCCAAAAAGACTTAGCTGTTAAGCGGTAATGCCTCTGCCATCGGACCCAAAGAGAGTTGCTTGCCGAGTATAATAACCAGATAAAAACGGAGAAGCAGCACCCTATTTAGAGCTGAGATAAACTTCTTAGACCGAGCCCTCCTTCATCTTTAGGTAAACAACAAGTAGTCCAAGCTATCTTAGCTGTTTTATATTCATCAATGTTACGAGACCATAGGAATCTAGAGCAAAGGGAGTCTATCTTCCTGATGCAACCTTTTGGCAGCATAAAAGTAGTTATCCAGAAATTTACAGTGCAGCTATGACAGTGTTCAACAGTACAAGTCTTCCGGCGAAGATAGGGTCTTTACTGCCCAGTGTTGAAATCTCTTAATATAGTTGTTGCATAAGAGGATCATAGTCAGAGATTCGCAGCTTACGGCTCATGAGAGGAAGACCAAGATATCTGATCGGGAGTGAACCGGAGGTGAAACCAAAGCTAGCAATAGCAAGGGATTCAAAGCTGTCAGACCAGATGTGTAGACCTCTGTCTTGTTCCCTATTAGTTTCAGACCAGACCAACTCCCAAAATCGTCCATGCAGTCTGAGATTCATGTAGCGAGTTTGTACTTCCGTCAAAGAAGACCATTACATCATCAGCAAACATTAGATGAGTCAGCCTCAGGTCTGATGTCATAGGATGGTACCCTATAATTCCATAATCAAACCTTGAAAGTAGTAGTCTAGAGAAAGCCTCCATAGCCAAGACAAATATATAGGGAGAGATTGGATCGCCTTGCCTAATACCGTTTTTGCTTTCAAAGTACCCACTGCTGCTAACCGTTAACAGAAACAGTGAAGGAAGCTGTAGAAATACATTGAAGGACCCATCCGATGAACTTGGTTGGAATAGAAAGTGCCTTGAGAGTGCCTATGATGAAGTCCCATTTGACAGTATCAAAAGCTTTCCTGAGATCAACCTTTAGCATCAGCTCTAGGAGTTGAGTTTGCTGTGTTGTATCCTTGCACAAGATCAGTAAGCGAGGAGAAGCATTCTCAGCCAAGTAACATTCATAGCTCTCCATTAACATTTTTTGGAAACCCAAATAACACATCTCTTTTGTAGTGATTTAGTTTACAAAAAAAATAACTAAATAACTAAAATACTATTGAGAAACTTAGGTAATGTCTTGCCCTATGGATGCTCATAAACATTAATTAATTTTCTCGTTCTTAGAAACACAAGCAAATATACAAAACGACAATGGTTTCTAATTCATATGCTCTTATTTCCCATTTATATCTACTTTCATTGGATGCGTAGCGAACAAAAGAAAAATATACTTGCCATGAGATACGTTTAGTCTGCTCGTAGAGTCTCCAATCAATAGCCAATATGCCACGTCAGTTTTGTCTGTTGACAATGTAATCAGCAAGAGACATCAAAGGAACCACCTTGTCTGAATCAAACCTTGAAGATGTTCCCACGCTTCTCTGTTCAACTTCTCCGCATATTCCTTCGACTTCTCCACTCCCATCACTCTCGGATACGTCAGCTTCCCGACGATCAAATCTTTACCAGCGGTCTTCCCTAGCTCCTCCGTCGACTTGGTTACATCAAGCACATCGTCCACCACCTGATACATCAACCCAACACATCTCGCGTAACTTCGAAGTCTCTCGACCTCTTCATCAGACCCACCTCCAACTATACCTCCCATAACCGCCGCCGCTTCAAGCAACGCCGCCGTTTATGAATATGTATAAACTCAAGACGCTCCAATCTTTTATCGCTTTCCTCCAAAACCATCCTTTCTCCGGCCAGATCCGCCGCTTGACCCGCAACGAGACCGTCAGTTCCAACGGCTCTCATCATCTCCAGCACAGCTCTCGAAACCCTCGAGGGAGGAACGTTCGCCGACGTGGCGGCCAGCGTGTGCGTAACGGCGAGAGCTATAAACGCGTCTGAGGCTAGATGGCCACGTCTTCGCCGTATATCTTGTGGTTAGTGGGGTTTCCTCGACGGAGGCTTTCGTCGTCCATACAAGGAAGATCGTCTTGGATAAGCGACGATGCATGGATCATTTCAACGGCACAAGCGGCGGGCATAGCGGTTGATTCTTGGCCGCCAACGAGGTCGCAAGCTGCGAGGCAGAGCACGGGACTGACGCGTTTGCCGTTAGAGAGCAGGGAGTATCTCATTGCCTCGCGAATCTTGTGTACAAATGGGTTGGTCGTACATAGAGGAACGGCGTCGTTTAGTGCCTTGTTGATTGATTTAGCCTTGTTTGCCATATAGCTGATGAATCAAAGCCCGGACTTGAGTTCGGGGCAGTCGAGAAAACTTCGATGTTGGAACTTCGATAAAGATGCAAGTGCAGCCGTAAACGCAGTGTGACGCATTCTCTTATCTTTAAAATAAGAATGAAGAATAGAGGAGAAAAGATGAAGATTGACAGTGAAACACAACAAGAGGTTCTATTAACTAAGAGAAAACACGAACACACAAAAGATTCTCAAGTTGTGTGAGAGCTTTGCTTTCTGTACATGTATATGAATTGTAGTGACTTTGATCGTACAATGACGCCAAAAGACATCGAAGATTGCAATCTTAACGTGCTCATCTTCTAATCAAATCACGTTTCTCAAAAAAAAATTAAGGTTAATATCTAATTGTTTATGTTGCACTTGCAGTTTGCACCTGATGATAAAGATAGTTAGACCATCTCCATCCATCGCTCCTAAACATGAGGTACTTATGATTAAATTAAAAGAAAATAATGTGATTTATGAAGTTAAGGACCTAGATTGGTGGAATTATTTTTACTCCTCTAATGGGAGTACCCCTATAGAGTCTGAGGCACAATCGTCAAGCCACAAAACAAAGCATTGACACTGAACATTAAAACAAAACACACATATCAACTTCAATTTTATTCAGAACATGAACATATATATCACTGTAAATTGTCCTAAGAGGTTCGATTACAAGTTGTTCCCCTGAAACTGAGACTCCAAAGTCAGCTCAACCACACATTAGCACAAGAGATGAACTTTGTGCTAGCTTTTGCAAACCAGAATTTACCCACTCGAATCCAACGATACACCATATCAATGATACACTCACAAGTGATGTGCATAAAGAACATACCTTTGCTTCCACCACGAACTTCCAGTAAACCCAATCACTCTGCCTCTCTTCTTCTTCTTTGTTAGCCTCTTTCTTCTCTTTGGCATTGGATCGAACATTTGGCACGCGTAGCTCTGAGGCTGTTTCGTTTGCTCCTTTAAGCTTCGTATGATCTCTGGATAGTGCATGCGTTTTTTGAACCTCCAGGTACCTCAAATGATATCAATGTTCTTGATCGCTCACCTGTTTTTGATGACATAATAAAAGGTCAAGCTCCTCAAGTCACTTTCACTGTCAATGGAAGAGATTATCATATGGCTTACTATCTGACCAATGGTATTTATCCCAAATGGGCAACTTTTATCCAATCGATTCCAATACCACAAGGACCTAAAGCAACTTTATTTGCTCAACGTCAAGAAGCTACCCGAAAAGATGTCGAGCGTGCTTTTGAGGTCTTACAAGCTCGGTTTGCCATTGTTAAAAATTCAGCGTTGTTTTGGGATAAACGCAAAATTGGAAAGATTATGAGAACTGTATCATACTCCATAATATGATAGTTGAAGACGAACGAGAATGGTACACTCAATTTGATGTTCAAGAGTTCCAACAAGCAGAAGACACTGAATACTTCACATGTCGATCTATCATATTCTACAGATATGCCTACAATCTCGCAAATATAATGGGTGTTCGAGCAAGCATTCGTAATAGACAAATGCATGAACACTCAAGATGATTTGGTTGAAAATATATGGCATAAATTTGGACGTGATGAAGGCACAACTGATCTATGATGCTTCTTTCAGTTAATTCTCGTTTATTTTATGAATCTTTGTTTTTTATGTTTTCTTTAAAATCTATGTTTTAAATGTAATCTTATAATATATTTTATTTAATAATAATTTTTAATTTTAATAAAAAAATGAAAAAAAATTAAGAACCCTAAAATAAGCAACTTGCAATGGAGGGAAAAATTTCAGTTGTTTACCAAAACAAACTCCAAAAATACTATTATTACATAATTAAGCACCCCATAATGGGGTGTTAGGATAATGTTGCTCTTATAGGTTTCTAGGGATAATGATGGAGGCCATATTCATTGCCGGGTTCTTAGGTGGTTCTGTAACTTTTTAACATTTTCACTTTTCGTACTTTACGGCTAAGAACCGGCTCTTAAAACTCTTATTTAAGAGCTGGTTCTTAGTTTTTCTTAATTATAAACTAAGAACCCTACCTAAGAACTCTGCAATGAACATGCCCTTAGGGTTACTCAATCTCTTACCAATATGGATGCTCATAAAACATTAATTAATTTTCTCGTTCTTAGAAACACAAGCAAATATAAAAATGACAATGATTTCTAATTCATTGGCTCTTATTTCCCATTTACTCTACCTTCATTGGATGCTTACAGAACAAGAAAAAAATAGTTGCCATGAGGTACATTTATCTGTTCGTAGAGTCTCCCATCAATAGCAATATGCCACGTCCACTTTTGTCTGTGAACAATGTAATCAGCAAGAGACAACAAGGACCACCTTGTCTGAAGTCAAACCCTTGAAGATGTTCCCACGCTTCTCTGTTCACTTCCTCCGCATATTCTTCGACTTCTCCACTCCCATCACTCTCGATACGTCAGCTTCCCGACGATCAAATCTTTACCAAGCTGTCTTCCCTAGCTCCTCCGTCGACTTGGTTACATCAAGCACATCGTCCACCACCTGATACATCAACCCAACACATCTCGCGTAACTTCGAAGTCTCTCGATCTCTTCATCAGACCCACCTCCAACTATACTCTCAATAACCGCCGCCGCTTCAAGCAACGCCGCCGTTTTATGAATATGTATAAACTCAAGACGCTCCAATCTTTTATCGTTTTCCTCCAAAACCTCCTTTCTCCGACCAGATCCGCCGCTTGACCCGCAACGAGGACCGTCAGTGCCACGGCTTTCATCATCTCCAGCACAGCTCTCGAAACCCTCGAGGGAGGAACGTTCGCCGACGTGGGCGGCCAGCGTGTGCGTAACGGCGAGAGCTATAAACGCGTCTGAGGCTAAGATGGCCACGTCTTCGCCGTATATCTTGTGGTTAGTGGGGTTTTCCTCGACGGAGGCTTTCGTCGTCCATACAAGGAAGATCGTCTTGGATAAGCGACGATGCATGGATCATTTCAACGGCACAAGCGGCGGGCATAGCGGTTGATTCTTGGCCGCCAACGAGGTCGCAAGCTGCGAGGCAGAGCACGGGACTGACGCGTTTGCCGTTAGAGAGCAGGGAGTATCTCATTGCCTCGCGATATTGTGTACAAATGGGTTGGTCGTACATAGAGGAACGGCGTCGTTTAGTGCCTTGTTGATTGATTTAGCCTTGTTCGCCATATAGCTGATGAAATCAAAGCCCGGACTTGAGTTCGGGGCAGTCGAGAAACTTTGATGTTGGAACTTCGATAAAGATGCAAGTGCAACCCTAACGCAGTGTGACGCATTCTCTAATCTTTAAATAAGAAACGAATATTTGACAGTGAAACCCAAAAGGTTCTCAAGAAAACACAAACACACAAAAGATTCTCAAGTTGTGTGAGGGCTTTGCTTTCTGTATATGTATAGTGAATTGTAGTGACTTTGATCTTACAATGACGCCAAAAGACATCGAAGATTGCAATCTTAACGTGCTCATCTTCGAATCAAATCACGTTTCTCAAAAAAATTAAGGTTCAATATCTATTGTTTATGTTGCGCACTTGCAGTTTACACCTGATGATAAGATAGTTAATATTGTTTATATGTACTAGCAGAGGCGGTACCTACGTTAGAAAATATCAAATATAATGTGTCAAGCATGACACAGGTTAAAGTATATATTTTTGGTAATTTTGTTATATAGATCTGTAAAAGAGATCTCAGCATACTTTTAGAAGAAATTACTATAATATAAAGCTTTGTTCTTCAAAAGTTGCTAATTAACATGATTGTGAATGTGTCAATGAAAAGAAATGGATTGGTGACAAGTTTCAAAAATATGATCAAATCTATTTTGTTTAGGATTTAAGAGATTTTAGAAGAAAAAAAGTAGTGTTACAAAGTATTCCTTTTACGGTCTCTTTTTAGAATTTAGAAAAATGAATTAATCATTACATAATCTTTTAGAAAATGATTATGTAAATCTTTTAGAAAATGATTACATAATTTTTAGAAAATGAAAAATTATTGTTTACATAATCTTTTACAAGTATAATCTTGTTTGCGATTTTAATAAAAAAATAAAATAAAATAAATAATTTTATAGAAATTCGTATTTTTAGCAATTCATATCTAATAATCACTGCTATTTTTACAAATTTGTCTTTGTTTATTAATATGTTTAGTATCATGTTTATCATCCAGTCTTAAAATAAATCTATTATTAAATAAAACCTTTACAATTCTCCTAAGTTACCAATGTTTTAGTTTTTAGTATCATGTTTATCACCAGTGCTTAAAGGTACAAAAGAAAAAGAATCCATAAAAGAAATAATAGTAACTTTTTCAGAAAAAAAATTAACAAATGAATTTATAAATCCTACAAGTACAAATAGAGAATCATTTATAAAAATCTTAAAAGAAAAAACTATGTTATAAAAACTATTTAATAAAAAACCGCAAATTTTATAATCAAACAGCAGAAAAATACCTCAAATGAAAAAAAAAAAAAAAGATGATAAAATAAATTTCTTGTTTTTTTTTTTAATAAGCAGAGGAAGTAGAGAATAAAACAGGATATAGATGTGTATTGCACACATAGGAATCAAATAGTTATGCATTTGGTATG